>APFE030713242.1:0-184450 GCA_000404065.3 Pinus taeda
CTTTTTTTTCTACTTAAGGGATTACATGACGAAAAAGAATCGTTGGAGTCTCCTTTTCGTTCCTTTCAGACTCTCTAAAATTTAAAGGGACCGAGTTATCTTTGTACTCGTTAAAACCTAATAGCGACAAACTCATCCAAATGGACGAGAAAGAGTTTCACTGTCGCTAGACTCGCTAAAATATAGCGACAGGTTCGCCCGAAGGGCGGATTATAGAACAAGCATATGTTATCCTCCTCAAGCTTGACAAAAATAAAGAGGTACTGGTCAGCAATGACTGGGGAAAATGGGGAAGAAAACTTGAAGAAACTTTATTGGTAGCAAGTCGCTCTTGAACATGACACTTTCTCTCTGCATACGAGTCGGGTTGGGTTGTTCCGTTCACTGATCATATCACCATTGGTTCGTCACACCATCCATATTTGGGGTTAACGCTACCAATCCATCGTCAATGTCATAGATATGTTCAAGAGAAGTCACTCAGAGAATTCACCTATGTCTCATCCGCTGCAATACATTCACGCTCCATTCTTTCATGACCACCACCCTGAACCCTGTATCATCAGATTGTTTTCACCTCCAAAATCATTTGCTCTGTTCCGTGTCGTAGATGTGGGATTCATTAGAGGCCCTCCTACACGGGTTCACTTCTTGCAACATCAGCTCATTATCCAAGAAGTTGACTTAAGGAAACCCCCTTTTCAGTACTTTGAAGCTGCAATGCCTCAATGGCAAGTTTCTCACTTTCGGCGACAGGTTTACATCAATGGCCTTCGACCAGAAGATTTTGCGTGGTGTTTGACGCCAAGTCCTTTTTCACACCACGTGAATTGTACTGTAGTACCTTGAGGGTCATTGTCATTATTGGTGATTCCTCTCGCGCCTATTAACAACTGACATCATTGGCTAGTAATCAGGCAATGTCTTTCGATGTTTGACTCCAGAACATTTTTCACATGGATCAACTTGAACTCTGAGTGAAGATCGAATGAGTTCTGAAGACCCCGGATCTAGTTTCATCCATCTGGGCTGCGATATATTCAGGAATATAAATATATCAAATGTACATCATTTCCAAACAGATGATCATCCAAATCAAAGGATGATTAGTCCGAATCATCAATCTGCCACATAGACGATTGTCTGTCCTATGTACATGAAAATGAATTTCTAAAGCTGAGCATGGGAATGCTCGCCTCAGCTAGATCATGAAAGATATTATGAAGATAATTTATTGTATTGTATCTTATTACAGGTCGCCTCCCAGCCAAAAAAACTTCGGATCCTCATGGTAAAGCATTTCACCCGAAATCAAAAGATTAACGACCTCATGCTTTAGGGGGGAAATTTATAGAAATTTTTGGGCACTGCAACCCCAATCATAAATTTCCATAAAATGAGGGCTCCTAAGTCCCTAAAAGTGTTGCTTCAGTGCCTAATGGAACAAGGTCAGCCGATTACATCATCTACCAGAAGTTCTCCACTAAAAACTGCTTAGAAATGGTCAATACTGGACCATATTGAATACCCAGTGCACAGGGTGCGATGCATATCACCTTCCCAGTGTAAATGGTGCGATGCATACTGAATGGCCCCTCTATAGGGTGCGATGGGCGAGAATGGACAAATGGCAGAGACAGTTTGTGAGGTGGAAGATCATCGAATCTTCCAGAAGCTTCCCCTCTGACACTTGCCTCTCTGTTTTCAACTAGGGATGAGTAAGAGATCATCAGTCTCCAAGTGGAATCAAGAACTATCAGAGAGAAGACACCAATCAAAACCCCAGAATATGACTCACCTCCCTACAATCATCTATATATGGATCCCTCATCACAGAGATCCAGAGGCTAGAATCTTGTATCTTGTAGAGAAGTGTTGTTGGTTTTTTGGTGTAACTTCATAGTGTTGGGTGATCTAAGCTTTACTTGAGGTGAAGAAGGGATTTCTTGCTGGAGGATGATGCTGGGTCAGAACATACGGTTGTAATCCTCCTGCTTTTCTTGATATTAATAAAGCTATTCAAGTTTTCCTCCATATTCTTGTATGTTTGATTGTATATGCATTTGTATGGTTAACACATATCTGGTCCTGTGTTATTTGTGAATATAGATCTCTTGTTTCTTTTCGATAATAGTATGCTTGCTTTGATTCCACAAGTGCTCTTTGAAGCTGAGCAGACAAAGAAGAAGTGGCAAATATCTATCAAGAAGGAGAGGAATCAAGCAAGGAAAACCAAGCACAAGACTAAGGTTGGTGTCCTTTGTTCCACTCTTATCTATTTTCATAAAGGAAAGTGAAAGTAGACTTTACTTGTTTGTTTCTAAGATAGCTACCAGTCTTAGTGGGAATAGCAGCTCTGAGTGTACACTATTCCCGGTAACAGAGGTTCATCATTATTTGATCTCAAATGGGTTCTAATTTCAGCTTCTAGAAATTCATATAAAAAAGGTTATAGTGAAAATTCCACGATGACCTATTTCAAGCAGTGAAACCCTTAAATCCAAAGCTCTGATATGAATTGTTATGCAACCAACTCACAAAATAGAAGAAAGAGATAGATCAACGACTTAAAGCGTAGCCTCTTTGAGGGGGAAGAATCCTTTACATTACACAAATTAACAATTCTTGAATGATACAAATGACAAGGCATCCTTTCTATATATAGGAGTCTAAGGGGTGACAATATAATCAGAGCTGACATAACAATAATACTGTAAGGGCACAACAATAACAATAGTGAGATTCTATGGGGCACAATAATAAAAGTATGGGTACAACATGGATACAACAATAACACTAAGGGGATACATTCACAATAATAATATGGGAATACACTAGTATTATAGGGACCTAATAAAATGACATGGAAATCATCAAGGAAGTGAAAACTCAGTTATCCTCTAAATTTGACATAAAGGATCTTGGTTCTACAAATTTCATTTTAGACATGGAAATTAAAGGAGATCAAGAAAACATGAAACCCTTCTTAAATAAAAGGAAGTATGTCAAGAAAATATTGTAAAGGTTTAATATACATGAATGAAAATCAATAAAGGTCCCTATCCATATAGGTGTAAAGTTATTTTAAAATAAGTGTCCAAAGGCATAGGGAGAGGAAGGGGACATGTCCTATATTTCATATGCTAGTATGTCTGGAAGTATGGTGTATTTAATGGTTTGTACTAGACTGAACATCACACATGTATTGGAATTATCGAGAAAGTATATATCAAAACCGAGGAAGGTGAATTAGAAAACAATAAAGAGTTTTTTCAAGTATTTACAAGGAATTACTAGTTATGAATTGTGCCACCAAGGAGTACCAATATATAATAGAGTGTTTGACATAGATGACTTTGTGGATGTAGAGTGGGCTAGAGATCTAGATTGCAAAATATCTACAACTGGGTATGTGTTTGACCTGTTTGGAGGAACAATTAGTTGAATGAACAAGAGATAGTTTGTGGTGGTACTCTACTATAGATTTTGAATATATGGTAGCCACTAATGAAAGCAAGGAAGTAGTATGATTATATATATTGTGTTCTGGTATTGGGTTGGTAAAACAAGGTTTAAGGATAGATTGCAATAGTAAGATGCAATAGTCCTAGCAAGGAACCCCACTTATTATTCAAAGACAAAAAATATCGATGTATAATATCACTTTTATGAGAGATATGATTGAATATAAGAAGGTGATACTGGTAAAGGTGAAAAATTTGAAGAATGTTACAAATTTATTAACAAAATCTGTGAGCACTGAAAATTTCTCTTGGTATAGAGAAATAGTGAGAATTATTTCCTTGGATTTTTGATCATGTACTCCTATGACCCTTTGTATTAAAATAAAACAACAAATGAGAGAAAGTTGGGTATGTGTTATATTATTTGCATGAAGACCTCCGCATGTTGTACGTTGCACTGGGGGCAATCGACGTATGTTGGATTAAGGGGGCCTGTCCTAAGTTCAAAGTTTCTTGCGCCAACCAACAAAACCCACAACTTCTAGCCCTTTTAGCAACAACCTGCATAGCGCAAGCTGCAATCTCACCCAAAGCAGTATTTGGGGATGTTAGAACCAATTTTTTTCATCCAAGGATATGTGATAAGTGGTTTCTATGTTTTCATGGCTTCAGATCTACCTTCGTGTAGATTGGTATCCTTCTAGGGCTCGTCACTATAACTAAGTTAAGATGGCTTCCTTATCTAGGTCTGGGTGTGAAGAAGGACCCTTCCAAGACCTTTTACTTTCGTGATGTGTTAAATTGCATTTTAAAAGAACATTAATGAATACACCTGCATGCTGTAAAGAAGATGAACATAACAATCATCAACACATGAAAACATAAGCGTTGATAACAGAGTTCGTCTAGGAGGGACTACGTCTCTGGGCCCCAGTGTCAAGATGGTGTAGGCCGCTGCATTAAGTGTTGTCAATAATGATGATGTACACAAGAGATGATGTCGCGATCATAAAAGGAAAAATGCCCTCATGCAGGAGTGGCCCTAAGAGATGTTCCACTATAGGAACTCTCAGTCAAAAGACTCCTATCAGTATGACACAAAAACATGCATGATAAATATCCCGCCAACATGGCATAAAAGGGATCTCAAAAAACATGCATGATGACAATAAGAGTATCCCAAAAACATACAACAAGGGATCTCAAAGCATAACATGATGAGTTATGACAACAAGTACATAAAAGATTCTGCATCAAATCAAGCAAGGAATCATGATAACACGTAATAAACAAGATCCTGCATCAACATCAATCAAGGATCTGTGCAGTATAATGCATAAAGAAGAAGTAAATGAACACATCATATACCTCACCACTAAGGGCCATCTAAATAAGTGGATGTCACACTGTTGAAGCTGCTCGGACCATCGATCTCAAAGCATCGATCATGTGAAAATAGCTGCTCACACATGAATGTGGACATCTACATTGAGAATTAGAAAAGTGACTAGAAGAAGAAATGAGAGAATAAGAAATCTGAAGACACCATCAGATTTGTGGCATTGAGTAGTGCTGAATCGACTGTCCAAAATCCAAATTCTGAGAAGTTGAGAATTTTGGGCTCAAGGAAACTTTTAGATTCCCTCGGGATTCCTCAAAGATTTTGCTCCATGGATGGACTGGAAATCTGCAACCCAGATGACGAATGTGATCTCACCATTGTGATCCCTATGGAAATCCATGAAAAACAAGTATAAACTTGACTATATTCTGAAATGTCAAAATTTTACCTCGAGAAAATTTCATGGCTCATGGTTCCACATGCATTCTGTAAATGACTAAAAAAGGCAGCATGGTTCCACATGCATTCTGGAAATGACCAAAAAATGCAGAACTCTGATGGAGAAATGGACAGCACAGTTGTGCTAGTGGCAATGAGAGGTGTAAAAACCATATAAAATCTATTAAATTATGATAAAGTGAATTTTTCCCTCCTGCAAAATTCATGGTTCCTGCATTAAAATATTAATTAATTGCCTTGAAATCCATGTCTTCCTTCTCCCTCCTTGAACTGTGTACCTGTAGTCTCTCCCCTGTCTCAAACTACATGCACTGGTGAAGATGACTATTTAAATAAATTTACTAGTGGATTAACCAAGGAATCGGTTGGTGCATTGGCAAAAGAGGCATATGGTTGAGGAGGGGTCGGGGGATCAAATCCCACCCCTCTATATAGAAGTTTATGAAGATGTATTAATGGGGGTCGGGTCCGCATTGGGTGGCCCACCCCTTAAACCATGCACAAACTCTTAGCACCCTTAACTGTTGTCGACACAGTAAATATTGGCGCTTTCCAAAATCGGCGATCGACGTATGGTATCAACGATATACATATTATGGCACATAAAAAATCGGCACGATTTAAGGGGTTTCACTGATATTCTACTCTAATAATTTAATATATATTATATGTAATATATGTATATATATATATTATATATATTAATATATTATATAATAATTATATATATATATTGGCAATATAAAATCGGTGATCAGCATGGTGTCGACATATTTTAATAATCGTAATCGATGACATATATATCGGGTTGGGGCGATAGCATGTGGGTCGGGTCCACCGCCAATGGCCCACCCACCTTGATATACAATGTTTTAATAATATGTGTGATGGAGGAGGGTTCGGTGGGGGTTATGGTCGTCGATCCTGAAACCATATATTTTGATTTTGATTGTGATTGCGATTAGGCCGGTGGGGGTTATGGTCGTCGGCCTTAACATACATATATATGCAATTAGTTTAAAGGGTTGGGGCGATTAGGCAGGCTGGGTGTTATGGCCCATCAACCTTATAATAAATATAATTTTGTTATGAAGTTTTGGGGTGGTGGGGGTGGCAACCTGCCACCTCATAACAATTATGTTTTTTATTTTTATAAAGAGGGAGGTTGTTTTGAAACTTCTAGAAAATAAGGGTCATTGGGAAAATTAACGAGGAAACAAACTCAATTGATTTCAGGAGCTAGGTTTATGCCTCGGGGTCGGTCAAATTGTAGGACACTTAAACCTGGCCCAAAGACCAACTTTGACCAAAACTTTGACTGGCCCGTTCTCCCTCATACAAGCTCGGTTTGATGAACCATTTGCACCTCCACGATCAGGACGACGAAATCTACGCTATTTTCCTGCGTCAAAGTCATTCTGAGCACTTTTATTTTCAAGTGTTCATAAGCCCTCTTTGTCGTGTGTCTCTCTGGAGACACGTGGATCAATCTTCCCCACTGAGGAGATTTTGGTCCTCCAAAAGCATGAAAAATAATCTACAACTCTCTCTGTACCCTGTCTGCATC
This sequence comes from Pinus taeda, assembly GCA_000404065.3. Taxonomy (NCBI): domain Eukaryota; kingdom Viridiplantae; phylum Streptophyta; class Pinopsida; order Pinales; family Pinaceae; genus Pinus; species Pinus taeda. The sequence continues at coordinate 6,833 of APFE030713242.1, forward strand.
ACAAGCATCCTAAAAAGGTCTCGCTTCCATGTCCTTCACCTTTGTTCTTTGGAGCCTTAAGCGACGACCTGACACTTGCTACTTCTGCAACATATAGTATATTGTTTTGCAAATTACATGTTGGAATGTGTTGAAGCCCCGAAAATCGGGTCTACAATAAGGGGGATACCCACCCGGTCCGGACCTTGGTTGGCAGCTCCTTATCCGTTTGGTATAGTGGGTCCGACTGGGGATAACGGGACCAGTTTCCCGACCTTGGGTGTGTGTGTGTGTGTAGAGTTGAACTATGCTGATCTAAGAGAAATTTAAAGCTAATCTAATTCAGACTGTTTAAACTAACTCTATGTTATTGTAATCTAATGAGAAACAACACATCTAATCTACACTAACCCGGGGTGTATATCTTTTATTATGCGATCTAAAAATATTTCGAACAATAACTGGTAATAAAGATCATTCAGCTATCATAAGAATAGAAATCATTAAAGATAAAACACTTTGCATAAGAAGTTAGGCAAAACAGTTGTGAACAACATATCGCATAATAAGTTATTCATATGTCAGACACAAACAATATGACCCCACCGTACAAAAGTGCCAAATGATAACCCATACATTCATACAATGACATATAAACAACTGAAACTATAAGTCACTTAAAGAAGATAAGCAGGAATAGTCAAGAGATAAAAGTACCATTTGTGACTGGTTCCACTCATAAGCTTCAAGCAACAATGATTTATCTCTCCTTGCTCTAACATCTACTAAGAGTACAGAAGTGCAACATCAGTAGCAGATATCAAATGCAAACATTAATAAACCTTGATCCATCCATTCATAAAACCACCACCGAGGGCGCAAAAGTGCATGTTCCGAGGACGAGTTTTTGACAAATCTCCGGACCCTTATCTAAATGCATGAGAAGGGTTTAAATATTGCTAGCTAATTAACTTGATTACATAAATTTAGGATCCAGTTTTCAAATGACCGTCCTTCTGATAAAGCAAACTATTTCTAAAAATTAAATCTAACTCTAAACTATTTCTGTATTTGCTCCTCAGTGCTGTAAGCATGCAACATTTGACTGGGGAGAGTCGGCTAGTTGCCCTCCCCTTTTGTGTGCGCTATAAAAATAGAAGTAACGAGAGCTGACACCACTTTCTGGTAAACTATAAGATTTTTTAGAGAATCTCCCACTGAATGGGTGTATACTTGGTAATAACTCAAATTTCCCTCAAACTGGTTCTGCTTTTGCTATTTCAGTTTCTGTCTTTGCGAATGACTTGATGAGTCAGAAGACTTTACTTTCTGAGCAATTCTTTGTATTGAAAACTGCCTCCGTTCTTTGTGCCGGACTTTTCTGGTGTGTAAGTTTCAGGTCTTTTTGTAATCATGCTGCTTTTCTGCGCCTTTGATTCTGAGCTTTAGATGACTTATCGGCATCAGCATCTGTTGAGTGATACTCTGGAATCTGTAGTCTTATCGTATGTGGCACCTGTTTCTGAAGAGATCCCTTCTGTGTTCTCTGAGCATTGGTGCTTTCCCCTTTTCCTTAGATGTTTCCTGCAATATTGTTTTATGTTATTTCCTGTTTTATGGTTTGCGCAAATGAAAAGAGTAATGGTAATAAAGATTGACATGAAAGCTTTAGATCTTATGTGTGCATAATTATGATATTCACTACGAACTGACTCTTCAAAAAACAAAAAAGCAGTCGTTCATACAATCATTATTATTATTATTATTATTATTTTTTTAAGGCGCGCACTTAATTCTGATTAATGGGCAGCTTTCCTTGAATACGGCGCCGAGGAAAATTCGCGCCCATCGCAGATCGCTTGATCGCAGATTTGTGTTATATTATCGTGGTATCGCAATATCGGATCATCGTAGATCGCAGATATTAGTCATTGTGTGCCACTTTACGCGATGTTTGCGATGTGCGACGTCGCACATCAGCCGTCGAGGATTTCTTAAGTTTTTTGTTTAAGAGCGCTTATGTTGAATGCGATGCGATGAATTTCGCATCGTTCCTTCGTGGTTTGCTATGCTCATAAAAGAAATGTTTTCTTTGCTTTGCTGCGATAAAATTCTAAGGAAAAACAAAAATGTTCCTAGAGATGTTTGTTTGAAGTTTTATTAAGGGTACCCCTTTGCTTGGTATTATTGCTAATACCAAACAAAGAGGGGGGTTGTTGGTGGCCACAACAGGCTCCTAGTTAACCATCTTCATTAAATGGTCCTTTTACACCAATGGTATCATCCCTACCACTGGTTAATTATGTCGCAACCCATTCCATACCTACATCAACTGACGATCAATCCAGTGACATTGTACATCATGTATTGGGGGCATTGGAACCGGATCTCTCCTTCATGACCTCTTATGAGTTGTGATCTAAAAATGAGGATGGTTCTTTTACTGTGTCAACACGTTAAAGAATGAAATGAAGGATATGAGGATGGTTCTTTTACTATGTAAACCTCATTAAAAATGAAACAAGGTCCCAAGTTCCAAGTCGAGTCTTTGATTAGATCTCATAAAATCGCAGTTCAGGATTTTACTCGATCTCGTAAATGAAACTTCATTCCATTCACCTCATAGCCATGAGTAGTATACTTATGTGAATGCGATGAAACTTGGGGGGCATGCACCTAGTGGTAAAGTTGAGTTTCCTTGTAGGTTATGTGAAAGGACTCACCCCATTCACCTTTGTCCCTATTTGGAAGAAGCCCAAAAAGGTGTTGGATAACCATCCTTCTTCACCGCAGCAACTTCCATCTAGTTACAGGAGACTCTCCCTTTCATCATGCTGGGGCCATGTAAACTAAATTCAAGCATAGTTCTTAGTTTTAAGCTCGTGTAAAAATGAAATTGAATCCAAGCATATTTTTTCATATCAAGCTTGTGTAAACATGTAACTGAATCGAAGCACAGTTCCCTATGGTTCAAGCTTGTCTAAAAATGAACCCATTTCAATTTTAACCCTCGTGATTTCAATTCTATCAGTCTCTTTCGTTATATGAGCCTTGGTTTTCATCCCATCGCCACCATCCCTTTGGCCGATCATATGCTTTCGCTTGGTTGGTTTACCCTTTTTTAGGAACAACTGCAATGAGTGGTCTTATTAGCCAACCATTTCACATCAATCAACATGTTTTGAGAATTTTCAACATTACCGGAACCAGTTGCTACCCCAGACACTACTCATTCCTCAAAATGGAGTCCTCTTTAAGCTCTTTTTAGACTCTATATATGAAAATATTGCTAAGCGATTGTCCTTTCCAACTCGTTAAAGGATTGGAAAGGATATCTCTATTATATTATTTTATGTTTTCTTCAGCTTGAGAGATTAATTTATGAAAAAGAACTTGTGGAGTTTTCTTTTTTTACCTTTTCAAATTATCTAAAAATGAAAAGGACCGATTTATCTTTGTCGTTAAACTCGTTAAAAACATCAAATAGCGACAAACTTGTCTATCTAGGCAAGACCGAGTTTCACCTTCACTAGACTCATTAAAATATCAAATAGTGATGGATTCACCCGAAGGGTGAAATTATACAACAAGCATATGCTATCCTCCTCAAGCTTGATAAAAATAAAGAGGTACTAGTCAACAATGATTGGGGAAAATGGAAAAAGGGGTAAACCACTTTATGGTAGTAGGTCGCTCTTGAACATGACACTTTCACTCCATAACCGTGACTATCTGGGTTGGGTTATTAGCTTGATGGTTATCATACTATTGGTCAATTCTACCAATTCTACCAATTCTACCAATTCACTTTAGTGTCGCTGACCTTTTCAAGAGAAGTCATAGAGTCAAAATCCATCTTTTGCAATATCATAAACATTCATTTTCATGACTGCCATTCCTAAACCTTGTGTCATAAGTCAAATTTCATCTCTAAAATCATTACACTTGTCTTGTGTCTTTGATGTGGGATACATCAAGGACCTCTTGCGATGAGTCGCTTCTTGTCGACATCAACTCATTATCCAAGAAGTTGACTTAGAAACACCCATTCAGTACCTTGAGGCTTGCATGCATCAATGGTAGGTTTCTCCCTTTCGGTGATAGGCACACATCAATGGCCTTCGACCAAAAGAATTTGTATGGTGTTCGACATCAAATCATCCATTCACACCATGTAGATTGTACTATAGTACCTTGAGGATCATTATCACTATCGGTGATTTCACTCGCATCTGTTAATAGCTTACATCCTTGTTTGGTAATCAAATGGTGTCTTCCCATGTTCAACTTCAGATCACATATTCACATGGTTAGACTTGTACTTGAGCGAATGGTTGAACAATATTTAAGACCCTCGATCTAGTTTCATCCATCTAGGCTACGATATCAGGATTACTAAATAGTATGTACAATGGCTTTACATTGATAGTCATTCCGATCATGGGTCTATATCTATAGATGACTATTTATGTACATGTAATGAAAGTTTATAAGCTGAGCATGGGTATCCCTTCCCTAAAAAATTCATGTAAACACAAATATCATGATATATGTATTGTAACTGATGTCGGTCACCTTCCACTTTGATACCTCCTCATCACATCGTAAAGCATTTCATTTGACATTAGCATTTTTGTAACTTCATTCTTTAGGGGGTAGCTATTACAGATCCATTTGGGAACATCAAATCCCAACAGTCAAATCAATGTTTTAGGGCTCATCAAACCCTAAATTCAGTTGCTACATGCCCTAAACAAGTCACCCTTTTGAATGCCTCCTTCCCATAAAGTTTCATGACCTTCGACATTGATAAATGGTCTCTAAAGCGACTAGCGTAGGTAGATACACTGCCAGGGTGCTCTGCAGAGTAGGTAGATACACTATCAGGGTGCTCTGTAGAGCACCTAAGCCCTCTTTAGGATGCATTGGGCGAATTCGAGTGAAATTCAATTGGGGATTGGGGAATATTCTTATCTCTTGGAGTCATCTAGAAGCTTCCCTCAGTTATCTACTCCTATGAGCTCAAAAATGGATAAGGAATGAGTTAAGGTGCATCCTATCCTCTCATCCCTTCCTCCATGGAACTAATTCTAAGTATGGAAGTCCATCCAATGCCACCATTTATGACAAAACCTCCTTCATCCTCCTATAAATTGACCACTCATCTAAGTGATCAGGGGCTAGCTGGATTATGTTGAATTATAAGGAGATAATGCTGCTATGAGACATGAATTTGGAGCAAATGATGTGATGCCACAAGCTTGTCTTGCTTTTGATGTGATGTGGATGGCATCCAAGATGGAGGAATGAATTTGAATCATACATTGATGGTTGTAATTCCTTCTTCTATTTAATAAAATGTTTGAAACTTTTTCCATATTTGTGTATAAATTCCCACTGTAGATCACCTAGTAATGCAATGTACTAAAGCAAAATACTTGATCTACTTATGCACAAAATTTAGCGGAAGCTTAATCGAACATGAGAAAAATCAACCAAGAACAAATATAACTGAGAATGAGAAGTATTCAACCTTAACACAGAAGATATATCACTGGGGAAAGCACCAGCTTAAAACCCCAACTCTGTATTATCATACAAGTGGAAATCTTGTTCAAGTTACAAAAAGAATCAGCTCTCAAGTTATCCTGTTCTCTCTGCTATCAAACAATACTGCTCACAGACTGAATATACATAGTATATGTCTTCCTCAATCCCTCCAAGCCTCCTATTTCCTTGCACAGTTTTGATTGGGGTCCAATGATTTCACATGTGTGAATTGGCCTCATCACACTCACTGTAACCTCTGATCCAAGTGCACAATCCTCAAGGAATAATATTCCTTCTGCACGCAAGGAATATTCTCTAAGGAATATCCTAGCAACTGATAGTACGCTGTCCCTCCATCTGATCTCAACTAGCTCTCTGACTGAACTGACATGCATGAGTTATCCATAAGTGAATCCTCAGTTATCTGAAATATAGTAGATACATGCATGCAAGCATTAACTAACATAACTCTCATTAATTTAGTAAATTGATAGATTAATCGAACTAGACTTGACTAAGTTATCTGAGCAACCTAATTACAACTCAATATTACGACTTACTCTTATCTCTTTCACTATTGGATAAATCCCTCAATCAAATGAGAAACTATTGCATGCCCTTACATAGACTTCAAGTTCATAATTCCTTAACTAATTAACTCAAGATGAATTAATTAATTAATTTACAAACTGCTATTAATATCAAATTCGAATTTTACTTCCTATGTTCAGTTCAGGGATTGACTAAAATAAGACGAGATCCTGGAATGATATTTTTAGAAAAGCTATTTTTAGCAGTTTCACTTTTCACCCATTGTAGCTAAGATCTCTAATGGCTAAATTTCTATTTATAGCCCAGCTATTTATAGCAGTGCTATTTTTAGCATTTTCTATTTTTAGCATTTCTTGTTGCAAATCTCAACACTCCCTCTCAACAAGAAAGGGATTATTAGTAACCCCGATCCTGTCTCTTTGGATCTCGAACTTTTATTTTGACAATGCCTTAGTCAAAATATCTGCATCCTGCTCCTCAGTCGAAACATACTGCAACATCATGATCTTCTTGACCACACAGTCTTGTAGATGATGGTAATGAATATCTATATGCTTGGACCTGTCATGAAACACTGGATTCTCATAAAGTTTTATGCAACTCTGATTATCACAGTATATCACTGTAGGATCCATCATCCGATTAAACAATCCCACTAGAATCTTCCTCATCCAAATGGCCTCGCATGTTGCCTGACTAGCAGCCATGTATTCATCCTCTGTTGAGCTAAGTGCAACTGATCTCCGTTTCCTACTATACCAATAAGCTGCAGTTGAACCAAGGTTGAAGATTCCTCCAGAAGTTCTCATTTGGTTTGATGGACTACCAGTCCAATCCACATTCGTGAAGCCTTGCAGCTTCACTCCCTCTGTCCGTTTGTACCATAATCTATACTGTGTAGTGCCTCTGAGATATCTCAGCACATGCTTCACTGCCTTCCAAAACAACTTGGCATGCTGAACGATAGCGTGACTCAGCTAGTTCACCGTAAAGCATAAGTTGGGTTGTGTGTTCACCAATACATGAGTGAACCCACTAGCTGCTGATAAATAGTAGTAGCTACTACCTCACCTAAAGTAGCATCCTCCTTCCTCCAATTCCCAACTAGAGGAGACTACATGGGTTTGCACTTCTCCATGTGAAAGCGCCTGAGTATCTCATTGGCATATTTTCCTTGAGACACGAATACTGCCCATATTTCTACCACACTTATGTGCCTAGAAAGTACCGCATGAGGCCCATGTCCTTCATCTAAAAATCTCTTGCAAGGTCCTCCTTGCAAGATTTAATCAACTAATCATCACCTGTCAAAATCAGATCATCGACATAAAGTACAATAATCAATGGCTTACCTTCTACCATGATGTGGTAAAGGTTTGCATATGATTCACTCTTGGTGAAGCCCAACCCAGTGAAATAGCTATCGATCCTGGTATACCAAGCACGAGGCGCTTAATTCAACCCATACAATGCTCGCTTGAGTCGGCAAACATGCGACCCACGATCGAAGGTCTCAAATCCTTTAGGATGCTCAATGTATACCTCTTCCTCAATCTTCCCATTGAGGAATGTCGTCTTCACATCCATCTGATGGATCTTCCAATGCATGTGAGATGATAGAGCTAGCATCGATCTAATAGATGAGTACCTTGCTATGGGAGAAAAGGTCTCAACGTAGTTGATCCCCTCAACCTGTGAGAAACCTCAGGCAACAAACCTTGCCTTGTGTTTCTCAACACTGCCATCAGCTACCTGCTTTACCTTGTAAAGCCATTGGGAACTAACCACTAACTTGTCCCTAGGTCTAGGGACATCATCCCACACACTGTTTCGTATGATAAAAACGTACTCTTCTACAATTGCATCAACCTAGACTGGTTGCTGGATGGCTTCCTAAAAAGAAGGTTTGGTTGCTACACACTCCCCAATCAGGGCCAATAGCTAATGTAGCTCTCAGGAGATCTCCTCTGTTTGCACTGAGAGGATGGCTGCCCCACATTCTCTCTCGCATCTAGCATCAATCTGTTAGATTCCCGCGAGAATTTCCACTCGTCTTTGGAAGACTCTCCAGGAGTGGTGGTCTCCACTACTGGATCCTCTGCATGTGGCTAATCCACATCATTAGGAGGCTCCTCCTCCTTTGGAACTAAAAGTTCCTCATCACCATGCAACTTGAGCTCCCTCTCAAGTGACACTTGCATGGCTCTCTGCTCATCGAACTTCAGATCCCTGCGCACTACGGTCCTCTAACTAGCAGGCATAAACACACGATAGTTATGAGGTGTATCTGTATACCCCATAAGTATCCCCAACTTAGTTGTTGGGTCTAGCTTTTTCCAAGCATCTTTGGTCACATGACAAAAAACTGGTGATCCAAAGATGCGGAAGTGACTCACATCTAGTCGCTTCCCTGAAAAAGCCTCCATAAGTGTCTTCATCCCCAAAATACGATGATGACTTTTGTTCTAAGGGTACGCTGCTGTATTGTATGCCTCAGCCCACAGATGAAGTGGTAGGCTTTGGTCATGCAACATCGCTTGAGCTGCTCCCATAATAGATCTGTTCTTCCTTTCAGCCACCCCATTCTGTTGTGGGTTATGAGGTGCTGTTAGTTCCCATTTAATACCTTCTGTTGCACATAATTCTTTAAAATGATTGATACATACTCTCCACCATTGTCATTGCGCAATTCTTTTACTTTCTTTCCAGATTCTTTCTCTACCAAGGCTTTAAACTCACAAAAACTCAAGAAGGTTTGATCCTTCTTTTGCATAAAGTAGATCCAACATCTATGAGAAACATCATCAATAAAAATAACATAGTACCTTTGCTTAGTGGTGGAGGCTGTAGAGAATGGTCCACATACATCTGAGTGAACTTGCTCCAGGATTTCTCCAGCTCTACTATCCCGATCCTAAAAGGAAGCTTTTGCATACTTACCCAGGGTGCATCCTTTGCATGTGTTTGTTTGCTCTAGTTTTCCCTTGGGTAAGCCGGTAGAAATTTGCTACATGATATTTAAGGCCCCGTGATGCAAGTGGCCCAGTCTTCTATGCCACAACTTGCCAACATCTTGGCTTTGCACCACCTCTGCTTTGGAGCTGAGTGCAGCACAGTCATCTACCTCCATCTTGTAGAGATTCTTACTCGAATCCCTATTCGCTTGGTTTGTCTGGTGCCGATATGTCTCAGGAAATTTTTTCCTTTACTAAAGACTACATCATAGCCCTTATCTTCTAGCATAGAAACAGATACAAGACTTTTTTTCAAACTTGGTACTTACTTAATAGAGATAGGGTGAGAGGAGCACCATGCTCCCTCTGAAACACAACTGTACTTTCACTTAAGACACAATACTTTCCATCATCGCCCATCTTGATCCACATCTGGAGATCCTTCTCCTCCAATGTACTAGAAAGGTTCTTGTCACCCGACATGTGGAAAGAAGCTCCACTGTCCAAGTGCTAAACACATCCCACCATGGATGAAACCATGCATGTGATAAGAAAGAAATCCAACTCAAATTGTAAGGCTAATGCATCACCATCAGATCCCTTGCAGGAACCCTTCTTGGAATTCTTTTGTGGACAATTCATTTCATAATGGCCCACTTCATGATAGTGAAAGCATTGCACCTTCAACTTGTCAACATTCTTCCCATCATGAGAAGATTTGGATTAGGATGCCTTCCCTTTCCCTTCCCTAGCTTTACTCGCTAAAGCTAGATTTTTTTCATCATCTTGTTTTGATGAAGATCCATCCTTGGTGCTTCACCTTATCTCATCCTACATCATATCCAACCAAAGTCGTTCCCAATCTGGTAGTTTCTCTCTTACATTAACCAAGTCTGGTAGCAATGCCAACTCTTAGGAAGACCAAGGAGTGCAAGAGTCACCATGTCATCATCAGTAGTCATGATCCCTATACTTCCAAGCTCATACCTACAGGTGGTGATCTTGTTCAAGAATGTAGAGATTGTGTTTCCCTTTTTGCACTTGGTCTTTCGAAGTTTATCTTTCAGTGCCAACTTCCTCTAATCGCTGCTATTCTGATAAAGATCTTTTAATGTTATCCACATTGAAAATGGAGTCTCCTTCCCATTGAGGCTTGAGACAATGTGATCTCGAACTCCCTCCAGGATGATTCTCATTTCTCTAGCCACACACTTTTTCCATTCCGCCAGTTGAGTAGCATCAGTTGACTTCTGGACTTCTTGATCAATGAAGTCCTTTAGTCCGTTATCTTCTAATACTACCTCCATGTGATCCTTCCAGGCTATATAATTCAAACTGCCATCAAGGGCATATTTGAGTCTCAAACCACTAAATTCCATCGATGAAATAGATGTGATAAGAACTCAATTCAATATTCAGAAACGAAACTTTGAACTTCTCCTGCTTGTATATTGTTCTTCCTTGATCACCTTTACTCCGATACCATGTAGAAATTCACACTGTAGATCACCTAGTAATGCAATGTGCTAAAGAAAAACACTTGATCTACTTCTACAAACAATTTAGTGGAAGTTTAATTGAACATGAGCAATATCAACCAAGAACAAATATAACTGAGAATGAGAAGTATTCAACCATAACATAGAAGATATATCGCTGGGGAAAGTACCAACCTAATAACCCAACTCTGTATTATCATATAAGTGGAAATATTGTTCAAGTTACAAAAATAATCAGCTCTCAAGCTATCCTGCTCTCTCTGCACTCAAACAATACTGCTCACAGACTGAATAGACATAATATATGTCTTCTTCAAGCCCTCCAAGCCTCCTATTTCCTTGCGCAGTTTTGATTGGGGTCCAATGATGTCAAATGTGTGAATTGGCCTCATCACAGTCATTGTAACCTCTGATCCAACTGTGCAATCCTTAAGGAATAATATTCCTTCTGCATGCAAGGAATATTCACCAAGGAATACCCTTAGTACAATGTCCCTCCATCTGATCTCAACTGGGTCTCTAACTGAACTAACATGCATGAGTTATCCATGAGTGAATCTTCAGTTATCTAAAATACAGTAGTTACATGCATGAAAGAATTAACTAACTTAACTCTCATTAATTTAACAAATTGTTAAATTAATCTAACTGGACTTGAATGAGTTAACTGAGCCAATTAATTACAACTCAATATTACAACTCACTCTTATCTCTTTAACTAATGGTTAAATCCCTCAATCAAAGGAGAAACTGTTGCATGTCCTCACATATACTTCAAGTTCATAATTCCTTAACTAATTAACTCAAGATGAATTAATTAATCAATTTACTAATTGTTGTTAATATCAAATTCAAATTTTAATTCCTATGTTTAGTCCAGGGACTGACTAAAATAAGAAGGGATCCCGAAATGCTATTTTTAGAAAAGCTATTTTTAGTAGTTTCACTTTTCACCCATTGTAGCTAAGATCTCCAATGGATGAACTGCTATTTATAGCCCGGCTATTTATAGCATTGCTATTTTTAGCATTTTCTATTTTTTGCATTTCTTGTTGCAAATCTCAACAATTTGTGTTCTTTCATAATGCTTTTATGTATGAATTGGTTCTAATTCCTTTCATTTATATTCAATGGATCATATGCTTTGATCTGTTTTCATCTTTTGTTGTGTTGACAGGGTACTTTTCAAGCAGATTAAGTATGGGAAGGAGTGATGGAATCGATACAAGGGAGACGAGAGGAATGCAGAACTACAGGTTGGCCTTCTATCTTATTTTCTTATCTATTTCTTATAGGGAAAGTCCAAAACACTTTAAACTGTTGTTCTAGGCACATCTACTTGTCTAGTGAATTAGCATTTATCCGTAGATGCTAAATTCTCCAAAACAGTATGCAAGGGTCATCCCATGGATATTACAACCCCAACCAAGCCATAGCTATACCTTCTTGGGGACCCCCTGCTCACCCTTCCTGGTCTACACCCCCTCCTTGGTCCTATACTCTCAGTATCATTCCCAGCTAGCTAGCTAGTTATTTCAAAAAAATGTTTAGCCACAACCTCAGTGGAATACTCCACTCCAGGGGTGGAGGCCCCAATTCAACAATGTTACAACCCTATTACCTCCACCACCTACCCAACCACAACTCCTACACTCTACTCAACCCAAGAAAGCCTAGATGCCTGCCCAGCGAAATTCGAACCCAAACAATAGGCAGGATTAACAAGTATACAGTGGAGATACATCATACCTAGCTTATGTTGTAGAAATCTAGGAGATCAAACTAAGATTTAGGAGAATTCTCCCAGACAACCAACCTCCCTCTCCGCATAGGGAAGTTGAGGAAGAAAGAGAGGAAATAAACCTTAAAGTAAATCCACCTTTTCTGAGAGATTAGCCCAACCACTCTAGCCTACCCCAGAATAACTAAACTTCTGGGAGAATTGAAATATCTATGTGTGAAGATCCCCTTCTCTAGGCAATAAAAAATGTTACCATTTACAATAATTTGATTAAGGAGAAATGCTTCAAGCATCCAAGAAGAAGAAAAAGGGATGCCCCTACCATTAATGTCCTTGGGCAACTATCTGACTTAATGGTGGGGCAGGTAATATGTCTAAAATATTTGGAACCTAGAAGCCCTGTAGTAGATGTGCACATCAATGGAACCATTGTCCCACACACTGTGATTGATCTTGGGGCTACCATTAATGTGATGACCAAGGACACCATGCTCAAGCTCAACCTCCAAGGGTCAGTGAGGAAGATAACAACAATTCTACAACTTGCAAACTGTTCCACAATCACCCCTGAGGGAATTATGGAGGATGTGATGGTCTCCATTGACTACTAGAAGTACCCTGTATATTTTATAGTTCTCCAGCCTAAGGCTAAGCTTATTGGTTACCCTCTCATCCTTGGGAGGCCACGGTTGGCCATAGTTGATGCTTACATTAGCTACAGAGCTAGGAATATGACCATCAAGAATGGGGATATGTCTAAACAGTTAGTCCTATACCCTCCTGCTAAACCTACCATAGAGCATGATTTACCTTTATGGTTGGAGGAGGAGGAATAAGATGAGGTTTATTTTTCCCAACTCTATGCTTTGAAAGCAATGATAGGAGGAGGACAACAAGATGAGGATGACTTAGTTGAACACCTGCTCCAAAGTCCAACTCATAGTTCACTACCATTAGAAGAAGAAGTAATGGAAACCAAGAACAGTCATCCAATTGACTTATGCTTGGCCAATTCCAACCCACTCCATGTCAAAACCATAGAATTTGGTCCCGAGAAAAATTTGAAAATTAATCCATCTCTTTCTACTTTAGAAGAGGAAAAGCTATGCAACATGTTGAGAGAAAACCTAGAAGCCTTCGCTTGGAGTTATAAGGAAATGAAGGGAGTACACCCCTCAGTGTGTACTCACCAAATATACATCAAAGAAGTTTTCAAGCCAGTTAGGCAACCACAAAGGAGGATGAATCCAACTCTTAAAGACATAGTCAAAGAAGAACTGCAAAAATTCCTAGATGCAGGATTCATTTACCCTATCTCAGACGATGAATGGGTCTCTCCTTTAGTGTTAGTTCACAAGAAAAATGGTAAGTGGAGGATTTGTGTTGATTATAGGGATTTGAACAAAGCCACAAAGAGGGATCATTTTCCCCTACCCTTCATTGACCAAGTGCTAGATGGCCTAGCAGGGAATAAGTTTTTTTTCCTTCCTAGATGGATTCAGTGGGTACAACCAAATCCAAATCTACCGAGAAGACTAGGAAAAGACCACATTCACCTATCCTTGCGGTACTTTTCCCTATAGGGTCCTTCCTTTTGGCCATGCAATGCTCCTGCCACTTTCCAGAGAGAAGTCTTGAGTGTTTTTGCTGAATTAGTACATGATGTTGTGGAAATATATATGGATGACTTTACACCTTAAGGCTATGATTTTCAAGAAGCCCTGACTAACCTAGGCAAAGTATTGCACAAACACATTGAAATGAACCTGTCTCTTAGTCCAGAAAAATGTGAATTCTTAATGACTGAAGGGACTGTGCTAGGCCATTCAATATCTCAACAAGGACTACAGGTGGACCCAAACAAAATAGCAATCATCCAAAGGGTCCCACCTCCACAAAAGTAGAGAGATGTCAAGAGTTTCTTAGGGTTAGATAGATACTACTAAAGGTTCATAAAGGACTTTAGCAAGTTGGCCTCTCCTTTGTTTGGGTTCCTGGCCAAAGATTCTGAGTTTATCTGGTCAAAGAGCTGTCAAGAGGCCTTAGACATTCTAAATGGTAAGTTAACCACTACACCAATCCTTAGAGGCCCAAACTGGGCCCTCCCTTTTCATATTCATGCTGATGTCTCACTCAAAGCCTTAGGAGCATCCTTAGGTTAGGAAGATGAGAAATTCCCCTATGCCATCTATTTTATCAGTAAGAACCTGTCAAAGGCTGAGCTAAACTATACTATGACTGAAAAGGAACTCCTGGCTATTGTGCATTCATTAAACAAATTTAGGCATTACATTACAGGCTATCAAACATTTATGCATATTGATCATGTTGCAATCAAATATTTAATGAACAAACTAGATGTGAATGCTAGAATTATAATATGGTTTCTTTTATTATAATAGTTTGATCTAACTATTGTTGATAAGCCTCGTAAGGAAAATGTTGTTGCAAACTTTTTATCTAGGATGAATCTGCCTGCAGGTGAAGAAGGAATGGTGGATGACCAGTTACCACATGAGCATTTTTTTTCTATTTCAATTCTCTCCCCATGGTTCACTGATATAGCAAACTATTTGGTATCAGCACAGTTCCCACCAAACTTGCCCTCTAAAGAAAAGAGCAAGATAGTCAGGAAAAGTTGCTCCTTCACTTGGATTGGGAGCAATCTGTTCAAACTTGGCCCAGATCAAATCTTGAGAAGGTGTGTAAGGGAAGAGGAAGTTTTTGACATCCTTCTAACCTCTCATGATGGACCTTGTGGAGGTCACTTTGTAGCAAAGATGACAACATTCAAAGTGTTGCAAGCAGGCTATTATTGGCGTATTCTTCATCAGGATGTGAAAAATTACATTATTAAGTGTGATTGGTGCTAGAGGATGGGAAAGCCTACTCCAGGAGATGAAATTCCCCTAAAACGTTAAGTGAATTTTGAGCCATTTGACAAGTGGGGCATGGACTTCATTGGGCATATCAACCCTGTTTCAAAGAAAAAGCAGTACATTATTGTTTTCACTGATTATTTGACTGAGCGGGCTGAAACCAACACAATTAAGGAAGCAAAAAAAGAGAAGGTGGTTGATTTCCTAAGGGGGAATGTATTCTACAAATTTGGGTACCCTAGAGAGCTAGTCATAGACCAAGGTAGCTAGTTTACCTCCAACATGATTGAAGAACTACTTAGCCATCACAAAATCAAGCATAGGATCTCCACTCCTTATCATCCACAAGCTAATGGGCAAGTGGAGGTTACCAACAGGGCACTGGAGAACATCTTAACCAAGGTAGTGAGCAACAACAGGAAGGATTTGGTAGAGACACTATTTGAGGCCACCTATGCCTATAATAAAACATGGAAGATCACCACTGGATTTACACCCTATGATCTGGTCTATGGGAAAAAGGCTTTGTTGTCCATTGAGTTTGAATATACCACATTGAGGATGGAAGCCCAACTAGATTTGGATCTTAGTCATGCACAAAAAGAAATATTGTTCCATTTGAATGGCTTGGATTAATTCAAAATGCAAGCCCTCCTACATATAGAGACAGTTCAACTTCAGAGGAAGATCTGGCATGACAAACATATCAAGGAGAAGCAATTTCAAGAGGGAGACTAGGCATTGTTATATGATTCTAGGTATAAAGACTTTAAGGGAAAGCTAAGGACAAGATGGCTCGAACCTTATGTGGTGGAAAGATGCCATGATAATGGTTAAGTGCAAATCAAAACTATAGATGAAGAAGCCATTCCATTACTTGTTAATGGACATTGATTGAAAATGTGCAAGAGGCCTTTATCAAAACAAGAGTTCATTGACAATATCAATAAGACAGTGATGATGGTGGAGCAAGTTCTAGCTCCTCCCTCATCAGGGCACTGAAAAAGAGAAAAAAGAATAACAATTTAGGTGAAAACCTCCATGAGGTGCCTGAGTCCCATATTTGGGTTTAAAACCTCGTGAGGCGGCCCAAGGATGAGAAAAAAATGAAAAAGAGAATGAAGATCCCTGGGTGAAAACCTTCCTTGAGGTGCCCAGGGCAAATATCTAGGGTGAAAATCTCTCTGAGGAAGCCTAGGTGTTTTTCAAAAAAATATAATAATAAAAGAAGAAAAGAAAAAATACATAATTGTTATTTGTAGGTGGGTGAGAAAGACAATCAAGGAGCAAAGCGAAGATGCAAAGGGGACCCTGCCTCACATGTATTCATCTCCTCCACTCCTTACCATGCATCCCTCCATCAATTTCATTGTTTTTCACTTCATTGCTTCAATTCAGGTGAAGATTGTGTTTTCCATAGGATACTTTGAATGATAGATCGGTTAGGTACCCAAAATTCCTACTAGACATAATCTAACCAATCACCTCAACCATTATCACCACCCTATCCCACAAAATATCAATCATCAGCTACAAAGTCTTCACTAGGATGATCTAGGAGCTCCACAACAGCAGCAACATTAGATCTTTAGTTATAAAGACATGCAAAAGCCAATAAACCATCAACAGGCAGCAGAAGAAGAAGAAGAATGACCATGTAGCAAATGAACAACATAGCACCTCTGATCCTTGATAAACTACAGCATGGAATCAAGACCACAGTTAAGTATCCCACTCACTTACACATATGCATCATTTGATCAAAAGTTGTAAAGGTTACAAGGTAGTTGGCTTGTAAGTGAAAAGGTGGCCAGTTAACTTGGCCACCTTCGTTTAGTCATCACATACAAAGTAGGGTGCCCTCTCACACATGGTTGCAGTCAACTCAAAGAACAGAGGAGGAGTAGGACAAGAAGTGGTTAGCTATGAATTTAAAAACTGTGGGAGCTAATTACAAGTGGGAATGATGAGGTGGTATAAAGGGAAATAGAAAATTGTTTGCATGCATTCATGCATTCCACCTCCTTTAAACTCCCTCACTCAAGTAGCTCTCATGAATCTGGCCACCCATTGGAAGAAAGGATCCATTGTTCTGCAAGAGAATTCCTATAAGAACAGTCTATAGGAGTAGTCTACAGGATACACATAGGCAGTCTACAGGATAGGAAGAGAGGAGTCCAAGAGGGAATATCAAGAGAATTGTCCACTGCCACCATTCTAAAGAGGTAGGATCTAAAAATCCATCCCTATTTACAAGCAAATGAACTAGAAGTCCTCTAAAAAGCTAGTGGATTGCATACACAAGAAACTTTGTCTTCTCAAGAATTTGCTCATTCCCTCACTCCACACAGCATAATCCATGCCACTGTTATAGTTAGAGGTCACACTATAGATCTCACCCCAGATTCCATCAGTAGGGTCACGACACTTCCCCTAGGAATTGCATGGAGAAAAGAAGACAAAGAAGACAATCAAGTGGCAAAAGGGAAATTCATTTTTAGAAGGTGAAGAACCACGGAGGATAAAAATGGAGTAAGGATGGACAGTCTGCCATACCCATGTAGTGAAGTAGGATACCAACTCATCAAATATATCTCATATGAGGGTAGAGACGGTGTTGTTTATGGCTACCATTTTTGGATGCTTGAATAACTAAGATTTGGGGTAGAAACACCAGTTCACCAAAAACTTAGCATACCCTATTTCTTGATGTAATCACTCATAGACTCCAACAACAAAGTAAAGGAAGGGAATTCCAAAATTTGACTCACCATGGTTTGATCAGAATCCTCATTGAGTATGCGCTCCAAAACCTCAAGATCCCTATAAAATGGTTAGTCTTTAGAGACTTACTAGCAGAGGATGACATCAAAACCCTCATCTATGATGTTAGTCCTTCTATCAAAGAGGAAGAAGGCATTGAAACAGAAGGGTAAGAACATAAGGAGAATTCACCTAGGGTGTCTCCAGAGGCCCTTGAGAGGATAGCTGCAAGAAAAGGAAAACCAAGTAGCATGTATGGCCAGCCTCTCCTTCGAGGCCATCTAGTGCAGGATGCCAGCTAAATCCTATGCTCTTTACCTTAGAGAACAATGGCTGAAATTTCAGATTAAAAACTAGCACAAAGGGGCACTATGCCATTTTAGGATTGCAGGTAGTTTATTGATCTTTGTGATCAAAGTGCACTAGAGGATAGGGCAAAAATGGCTGAATTTTACTTACACAACAAGGCCCTCACAGACATGAATATTTGGGATCCTAATGCAGAGCTAGGAGTTATACAATTAATGGATTTGGCATCATTGATGAACTATGAGAAGTCAAGGGCTATAGAGATGAAAATAATATTGGCCAGAGAGAAAAATGAACCTCTTTTCATCAGAGTTGAAAAATCAAATCCCATGGCCCTAATTAACACCCATAATCTAATTGCAAATGATCCTCAGCTGGCACCTAGATATCTTGCTGCCCAAGAGAAAGCAATTTCACATTTTGAGGATATGTTTAGGCTGCTAAGAGATGATAATATGCATGCCTTCTAAAGGAGATGGAAAACATTGCCACTCAGCATGAAGATAAGAGAATATCACTGCCCTCAAAGGTTGAGAGAGGAACTTAATAGGACACCTATGTATAAGAAATCAATGCAGAGGTTGAATGTCAATTGAATAGGCCTAAAACTTAGTCCACCACTACTCCTAGGATGCTAGAAGGGAGAAAAGAAGAAGAGGAAAAGAGGCAGTGGGAAGAAGTAGAAAGGAAAGTAGGCTTCTCTAAATAACAAGAAGAGACCACAACAATATCATGGGATATAGAGAGGCTACCAGAGCCATGAAGGACATGGACATTGAGTAAGTTGCTCAAAGGATGAGCAACACTTTTAGTAGGGGGTGATGATGAGCCTCATCATTGGGTACTTATATGGGCCTTAATTGGCCTTAATTCACCTTCTAGCTTAGTCAAACCAACTATTCTCACAACTTATTGCATACTTTTGATTATATTTTGTTTATGAGATGAGTTAGAGTTGGATATTTTGCTTTGTGGTGTAATGTGCATGTAATGCAGAAATAAAGGATAAAATCAAGGAAAAATGTAGGAATAAAGGACAAAAGAAAGGAATTGTGGCAAAGAACTTGGTCAAATCTTGAATGGGACAAGGGAGAGGAAATATAGGAGGTAAATCATCCTCATTTACTACCCCTCCATTCGAATATTCCTCCATCATCTCGGATTGGAAACAACCAAATCATGAGGACTAAAAGACAACCGAGCAAGTGAAAGTGACATAAACCAGTTTATCTTGAGTGGGGAGACAAGCCTCCCTAATGGGAATGAAGTCATTGGAGACTTCAGATGTATACGTAGAGAGGCTTAGGACCTCAATAGGATCCAGATTCTTACTGTAAAACTCTACTTTATTTATGAGCTACAAGACTTTTGACAGTTTGTTATGTAATCCATGGTTTTTACAATAAATATGAGTTATGTTTTGAGCCAACACTGAGTTAACTTAGAAGGCTGAAGCTCTTGGGTTAGGGCCCAACCCGAGCATCTAAAGCTCTTCTTTTTTGTACATGTATGCTATAATATATTTCTACTTCTGTTCATTTTCTTAAGTAGCTTCCTGGTTTTCTGTTAATTTTCTTAAGTAGCTTCTTTTCCATTACTGCAGTATAGCATAACTTCCTGGTTTTCTGTTCATTTGCTTAAGTAGCTGCATTCCCATTATAGTAGTGTAGAGTAGATCAGTTGTGATCAAGTTTACTTCCATTTGTGTTTTTTTTCAATTAGAAGATTAGCTAGGAGAAGAAGATCACCATAAGGTTGTGTGCAAGTGTCTCGGCCTCACCTCCTCCTTTGGGACCATGACTTGAGGAAGAGACCCTTCAGCAACCCCAAAAACACAGGTTCTAGTTCTCGCATGAGCTTTGGAGTTTGTTGTTTGATGTAGTTACTTGTTTCATTTCATTATCATCATTTTCCCTCACTCTCGGTCCGCCCTCACCGTCATTGGTTTTTCTGTCATTTTCATTTAAAACCTCCTTCAAGACGTTTTTCATGCATCGTTTCCTCAATGTCTGATCCATTAGTTTACCCAACAACCATCACGCATGAAGTCTTCCAACTACTTTATGCACTTTAATCTCCACTGTCGATCTGTCTCTTGATCTAACGACTATTGCATCAGCTCAATACTTTATGCCCTCTAATCTCCACCAGCAATCTATCTCTTGATCCAACGGCTATTGCATCACCTCAATACTTTATGCACCCCAATCTCCACCGTCGATCTATCTAGCCTGATCTGATGGCTATCGCAAAATCTCACATGGATTCTTGCATGACCATTATCTACCCGAGAGCACGTGAGAAAAGTGGTTTTCCTATGCTACGTGTCACCGAGTTAGGCTAATCATGTGAAATTTCAAAATACAGCTTACAACTTTGAGAGCACGTGAGAAACTGCTTATCACCTCCGAAAACCCACTCCATGATTTCTGCATGTTTCTTTCATGATAAGATCTTTGCCATTCATCTACCGATTAACCTTCTTCATCCATCCATTCACTTAATTCCTCGCGATAAGATCTCCACCGTTCATCTGCTTTGTTACCCTGTTTGTCCATCCATTCACTTAATTCCTGACGATAAGATCTCCATCATTCATCTCCTTTGTTACCTTGTTCATCCATCCATTCACTCAATTCCTCACAATAAGATCTTTGTCGTTCATCTGCTTCGTTACCCTGTTCATTCACCTATTCACTAAATTGGCCGTGATAAGATCTCCGCTGTTCACCCTGTTCATTAACCCTGTTCATCCGTCTATTCACTTAAGCCCCTGCGATAAGATCTTTGCCATCCATCTTCTGTTTGTTGAACGATCCAATGGTCCCTATGCACTACTACATCCTTACGTCCTCCTTTCACCAATTTTAATCTCCGATTGCTCTTTCGCTTGAAAACGGATTTAGTTTAGTTCCTTTTCGTACACCTTAGTATAGTTTAATTCTCTTTACCTCTGCAACTTAGATATCAACATTAGGTTAGTGTTGATTTATAAATTATGTTTAGCATAGCTATTTAGATGGTTAGATAGATTATGGTGTGGTTTAGCATTACATGCTATTTTCTTCATTATTGCAATAGAGTAGCTCTCTCTTAGAATATATTTTCTCTTCTTCCATCAAAGGATTAAGATTCTTCTGACCCTATAGAAGTCTGGCTTGGAACTCCTAGGCTCTCTTGCTAGATGAGAAGTGACAACAGGCAGGACCTTCAACTTTACTTGTGCATATAACACTATCACCTCCAAGTTTGTATGAACTTCGGGTTGATAAGTAAAGCCGATAGCCATGGAAGTTGCAACATTCTTGTTGCAATACCTAGGCTCATCAGCTACTGGAGTTCATGTCGATCTACAATGCTGTTGGGTGATGGATGTCTTCATGGTGCATCATAGCTTCACCTTTGCAGGGCGAAGTGCACAGAGTCTTTGATGGTCCTTGGTTCGCTTGATGAAGCTTTAACATGTTATTCCATGCTTACATGCTGGAAGGCTTGACAGACTCATATGGTCATGAAGGTGCATGTTCGTCGAGTTCGTTTGATTTGCATGCTTTGTTCATTCATCTGTTGGTGAACCTATCCTTCTGCATGTGTTCCCTTCATTCATCCCATTCATCATCTTTCCATGTTTGTTGGTGTACCTATACCTGCAGTCACTCATGATGAGACGACATCAAATCCAAAAGCTCCTAGTCTACCATGGCACATGATCATTTCAGATGAAGGTGATGGGGAGAGGTGGCAAGGTTTTGAAGCGAGATGATGGCTTCGAGCACTGTTGATGAAAACATCACAAGATTCACTGAGTAATGGAGACGGGAAATCTAAGTCAACAATGACTGCTTGCGAGGTATGGCATGGTTGGGAGGAAAAATTGTGCAAATTTTGGGAGGGGCATTGTGGGCCACGGTAAGGCAAGGTGGGCATGCCTTGTGCATTTTTTAGAATGAATGGATAGCTAGGGCTGAAGGACCAGATTTGTGCAATTTTCCAGAGGAACAGTCCGAGCTGCATGAAGGGTCAGTAGACAAAAATTGCATAGTTTTTGGGAGGAACTGCCTTGGAGACTGGTAGCCAGAACTGTGCAATTCCTATAGGGAATTGATAGTTGGCTGCTGGGGTCATTAGCAGCCAAAACTATGCAATTCCTAAAGGAAAATGGTAGTTGTCTACTTAGTCATTGACAACAGAAATTGCAAAATTCCTAAAGGGAACTGACGATCTATTGCTAGGAGTTGCTCGCAGGGAAATTACATTGAAGCTGGGAAGCTAGGCTACTAATCATCTCAATGCTTCTTACTTAAGTGGGCTGCTAGAAAATAGAAGGCCTTCTCATGAAAACTACACAATTTCTTGAATGAGTAGCTAGTCAACTGTTTGGATGACTAACTGGGAAAACTGTGTAATTTTCTAAAGGAGATAGGGACGAGCACTTGGTGTCTTTTTGGCATGTCTGTGAAATTTCCTCAGTTAGTTGAGAGAGTGAGGTTAGTGGCGTTTATGCAATTTTTGAAGGGATTCAGTCCCAGGGTGACGACCGGGTTTGACTATCCGGGTCGTAAACATGGAAGTTGATTGAACTTCTTGCAGGTAGTGCAACTTGAAAAGACTAGCTTGGTGCTTCTATGCTATTATGATTAACAATCTATCAAATCGATGGTGGGGTGATGGTCCAACTATTAGAGGGGAGTCTGGTCATCAGGACTTCAACAAAAATGACTAAGTATGTGAACGATCAAAAGATGCATAGGTGATCATGCAAACCCACACTCACACGACTCGATGACGAAATGACACAAACCATCCAGACACATATGTTCAACATGACTGACAGATAGTGAAAGTGACAAGCACGACACTCGTGATTGACCATTCATTGTTAGAAACAACGCTTACGTGATAGTGGACGTGACTCTGTGTGTGAGTGCGATAGATGCTTTTATAGCGAACACAACAAGCACATACGAAGCAAAGATTTCAAGCATAACCAGAACATAGTCGCAAGCATGACTTAGACACTAGCATGCATAATATTGAATGAAATGAATAAGCAAGGTGGATGCGAGGACTCACACAAGCTCACGTAGCGAACTTGCATGTGTGCAGTCACCAAGTGAAACTCTTAGGGAGGCTCCAAAATTGGTGCAGACCAAAATTTTGTAGGGTGGTTGTAGCTGCTACAACATAAGGATGACTTTCTATCTTTTAAAATTAGAGCTAGAAAGGATGAATTTGTATTTTCTCCCATCTTTCATTTGAATCTAGAAGAGTTAAGAATTCACATAAGGTATTTTTTTACTAGGCTCCAAAAATTCCTATAGAAGCATATGGAGAAGTCATTAAGTCCTGAACCTTTATTAGACTCCAGGGACCAAATGGATTATAAAACTTTGTCTTCTTTAATCAAATTTACAAGCTGTGAATTTTCTAGATTAAAAACAATGGAAGGAAGGAACAAGAGAAAGGACTTCTCCACATCTGGATAATTAACTTTATCCTTTGAGTATAGATTCTTAGAAAAGAGAAAGGCCTTGTTCTTTATTTTCAGAAAGGAGCATATTTTGGTGTGACGTTACAGAAAAATCTCCTCAACCTGATTCCTTGTTTCCCTAGATTTATACTATTTATGGAAAAAATAGGTGTTTTTTCCCCTGCCTTTAAACATAAGATTCTCAAATTTTTGCACTAGTAGTCTTCCTCCTGCCTACTTATTTTCAATATTTGAATACTAAGATTTTTTATTCTTCTATGTTCATATCGATGATTGGACTAGTCTCCATGATTTCTTGATGAGATTTGAGTTTCTTGATTAACTCAATTTTCTCTTGCCTCGAGGTTTTGAAATGATTTTAGCCCAAGTTTTGAGGAATTTCTTCATTGAATTCAATTTATATTCCTAAATGTAGGCACGATTCCCATGAACCTTTGTAGCCCAAGCCTTAGATATTAAGTGAACAACCCTTTCCTTCTGGAGCCACCCTGGATTAAACTTGAAAGGAATCAGGCCTAGGTCTTCTGGAGAATCCAAATCCAACTTGATGGGTTTATAATTAGAGTCCCCTTGAGACAGAATAAAAGACATGCATTCAATTCCATTAACCAACCAATTAGTGTGTATGAGGAAGTAGTGAAGCCTTCCTGCAATATGGGAAACACCACTTCTTCTATTTTTCTAGGTATACTTCCCCTTTTTTTGAACCACATCTAGGATATCCCACTCACTAATTATATCTTCCATTCTTTCCAAGAAAGGATCTTTTACATTACTTCCTCCATGTTTCTTGGAGGAAAATAGGTCTATGTTGAAATTTCCTCCCACTACACTATCTATGTGCCACTGACCCTCCTTCAAGATTGATAAGGAGTCCCAAAACTCTCATTTTTAGATGTACAAGACCAAAGTGTAGACATTGTTAAGATAAATTATGTATTTTTCACCTTCTCCTCTAGTTTAACATCCATCCAGAAGTGATGTTTGACATTGTATTTTAAATTAAATTGAGCCTCTACCTAAAGGGTGCATAATCCATTAGAATCTCCCTTGAACTCTAAACTTTGTTTTCAAATTATTCTTGATAATGCCATGTCCTATTCTTCAACTAGCTTTGTTTCTTATAGAAATAAGTTTTTTTCTTTTCTTAGATTCACTAAATATTTTACTACCTTGGTTTGATAGGCTTTCCTAGTACCCTAATATTCCATGAGATAATGTTCATTTAAACTTTGAGGTATCATACTTACTTTCTCCAAACTTAAAAATAACATTTTCTTTTTTTCTTGCATTTATGAGAATCTTCATTATCTGAGGCAAGTTTCAAAGTTTAATTTTCTTCTCTGCCTTGACCTCTCTCACATCTTTCTTGGATGGTTGCTTTTTTTTGGAAATTTCTCTCACAAATCTATTAAGCATTTTTCCCGCTTTTCTTGATTAAGTGCATTCAACAGTTCATAAATACAACAACTTCAGAAATAAATAGTAATACACAGATATCAATTCAAAATATGTCTTTATTATGCTTCAGATTCTCATTTACAAACTCTTTTCAACCTTGTGTACATAGTTGCAGGGGCCCGCATACTCAGCTACAGACTTACCAAGGTCTCTGCTTACACAGCTGCATGAGCCTTCCCCTTTTCCCAAGTACAAAATGGAAAAATTCAAACTCAACTCATGCACTTCCTCCCTAGATTACCTATGACTCTTCCTTCATTACAATACCATGTTCCGCGAACCATGGGCAAGTCTCAAAACAACTTGACTTTAAAAAACTAAGGGGCTTTGATCTTTCTAAAGCCCCTTTGAATCCTATTGACCTGTGCTACTCGTGCTCCGCTCCTAAAAATGCTAAGGCTTTACAATATCTTTACAAATTTAACAAAACATTAACAAAATATGACCCAGGGACCCCATCACAATAGGCACCTAACAAAATGTCATGACTTGTCCTGAGTCACTTTGCTGGTGTTCCCTCAACCTTTACTTGTAGGCCACTGAATTTGATTTGTAATGCTTGAAGATCTGTTGTTCCCTGCGCAGTGTCCTGACGAACTTCTTCAACCAACTTCTCCATTGTTGGACCTTTGAATGCAAGGCCTGTGGTCCTTAGTGTCTGCTAAAAGGCCTTTAGGTTAACCTTGATGGCTTGAGTCAACTGGATTGCTCATCAACCCATGGCTTTGTTCACACTGCAATTATGGACACTCTTCTGCATGGCTCATCGATTTGTGCCTATAGAGTCTTTCCTTCCTAAAGTTTGGTGAACATTTGCACAAGTGGAAGGGTCTGTGTTGTCACTTGGATCTCATCGAACTGCAACTATCTATCACAGATTTCTGCTTTGATCTTCTGCAAGTGTGGGTCCTGCAACATCAAGGCTCATATTTCCATTGTCTAGTTAAATAATTGGTTGCAGTCCTTAACTACAGTGATCAGAGTTATCATATTTGATTTAATGGCAGCTTCGTGCTTCTCTCTAACCTATGTATGTGTGGTTGGCTACAACTTCATTTGAAGCTCTGAAATCTGTAGTTGTAGCTCAAACCGCACCTTTCTGATTTCCTCCTTGGATTCCTTCAATGCAACAACTAACTTGTGAATTTTCTCCGCAGAGGCCACCTCGACTGGAATTTACAGCTCAAGGAGCTTGCTGCATACTTGGGTAAGGGCTACATCTAGCTTTTGATTGTGCTACATTACATTGTCATGGGCCTACAAGGCCTTCACTTTCTCTACAAAAATATGTTGATTGTTAGTCTTTACTTCTTCGATAATCAACAAAGCACTTTTCTCCTGGACACAAAGCTCGTCTAAAATTCCTTGATGAAGCTCATGCAAGGTCTAGATAGGCAGTGTGGGAATGTTGATACTCATGTTGGTCATATGCAGAAGCCTGACCTGATCCTCAACTGTTGTGACATGCAAGGAGCCCTCCATCAGCATCAATGCATGAAGGTCTGTAGTCTGTTCTGCCTTCGATGTCCAGCTTGCCTCACTCGTGCTCGCTTGACCTGTGCTCACTTGAACCAGTCTCACCCGGATCACTCTTGTCTAGACTTGCAATTCCTTCAGGCCTTGTTGCACTTTGTCCAATACCTGCTTGTACTGGTCCTCAATGTGCCCCAATATGTTTTCAGTTGTAGAGCGGACAACATCACTTATCTCATCAAGGTCCCTCTCTTTGAGGACCAATGGGTTAATACCCATAGACTTATCAGACTTCTGATTATGGCATGGTCCCGTCAAACTATGCTTATGTCTCTTCTTGATCCCGAAGGGGGACTTTAAGTCGTCTAATATGACATAGGGATTTGCGCCCCCTTCCTCTTCATCTGTGGTTTCTACTTTAAAATATGTGTTTTCTGTATCAGGCTCTTCGAGGTCAATGGTGACCTACATTGTTTTTTCCTGCACATCTTTTTCCTTCTCTGCTGCCTTCTCTTTCTTAGAAGCCTTTTGTGCTTCTTTATTTTTGTCTTTCTGGGCCTCTGTTGCAGCTGTTGTTTTCCCTGTTTCTACTTTTGTGCCCTTACTTGTTCCCGCAACTTTGCCAAATTGGGTGAGCCAATCAATCGACCATGTGTTGACGACCCCCATTATATCCTCTTCTGTGACTAAATAAGGCAACTTGTGACATGTTCCTATGGCATCCTTCTTCACGCGCATGAACATATTGTGAAAATATTCTTTGAATTCTGCTACATATTTATATTATGCATGTAGAGTGGGTGACTACCATGGTTTTTGGTTAATCACCATGTGCAAGTCCATCTCGACCAGGACCCAAAACATTTTACTCTTCATCATCCTTGTGGGCTCCTTGGAGGCACACAGTGAAGCGTACTACATAGCTTCATAAACATCAAGATCTATTGTGGGGAACTACGAGTCATCTGGTGTGCGCCACACAAATAGTGTAATCAAAAATAAAAACCAAGCATAGTGGAAGGCCTTTCCCTCCTTCGGGGCTTTGTGGAAATCCACCAAGAATTCATTACACAGATAACCCACCCAATTTAACTAGACACCCTGGCTACACTATGCAGCTAAGGAAACAACCGGGGCCACACTTAATCTACACGACACTTTCTTATTATCTTTCCTACCAAAATGGAAGCAATAAAGCTCATGACTTTTTCATATATGGATCTAACATCCTAGCCCTGGGAATTCTTCACTAACCCAAAGTCACTCTTCATATGGCTCGTCAACTTCCTTTCTTTTGACTTTCCCACAAAGGCATCATCTGGGTTCACACCTTGATAGGGGAGTGCGGTGATCCTCTTGATCAACATATCATCAATGGAGATGGGTGTCCCTAGCCATAGACACCCATCATGCACCAATGTCAACAATTGGCGCACACAAATCATGTTTATATTACTTCACCCAAAGTGAGGCACATAAAGCATGTTTAAAAGACCCGCACACTGGATTCTGACAACCCACTTCATTGGCTCTACCCTTGTGACTTTTTCTTCTTCATAATATATCGTTTTAATTTTTTTTTGGGCTGAAACTGAGGGTACTTCACGAAATCATTTAGATCCCAGTCCTCCATCCTCAAATACGATACCTGGGTCAACAACTCACTCTTTATGGGTACATGCTCTGGTAATAATCGAGTGAATACCTTATATTTTAATGCATCCATGTCCTTAGAGACCTTGGATGTTGGCTTCCTTGGTGGAATGTAAGAAGGAAGTCGATAAATAGGTTCAACTTCCTATGCAAGGATATCCTCCAACCCCTCAGCCAATTCTTCTTCCTTCAAATCCTCAGGTTCCACAAGCTACTTGTTTTTGTTCATCTTCCCCTTCTTCCTTTAATTTATAGGTATCTTCCTAGGGGTTTGTCGCATTGGTGGAGGCTGGGGCTTATTATGATTCCTCCCAAGTGGTTCCGGTTTCATTCTTGGAGAGCACGGTGCGGTAATATGGGTAGGTGGTGTAGTAGCCATCTTAGCAAGGCTTTCCTAGAATATTTTCTTCTGTAAATCAGACAAATATCCCTTAAACCCAAGCCCCCTATATGAAAATTCATGCTCTACCTCTTGCCAATCTCGTCTAGATATACAACAACCTTCTATGCTCAAACTTAGCTGCAAAATCCCAAGACAATCTCTCTGGAAGCAAAGTGTTCGAATGTGGAGTGGGATTCTATATTTATAGCCCCTTTTGAATTCAAATCCATCGATTCCCTCTGTATCTCCCTCACTAATGCTCTTTTGGCTATAGATTTCCAAAGATATGCTTCTTGAATGCTTTTCCCCTACTCCTTTTAACGAAAAATAACCATCCAATCATATATAGTGCTTCCAATAGTCACTTTTTGGCCAGGCTGCACGAGACCCACCTTGCTAGTGTAGCTTTTTCATTGTAGCTTCCATCTACGCCTTTCTCATAACCATCATGTAACCCAGTCTCTTCTCCAATTTTTCTTGTGGCAGAGTAGTTTATAATCCCGCACTTCCTTCTAACTGCCCGAAGTACTAAGACTATCCTGCATCAATGTAGTCATCGTGTAGGGGTGGGATTGACCTTGTACAACTTCAACTGGCTCCCATTGGTTCTTCCTAGAAATAACTCACCATTCAACTTCGTGAGATGAATTGCACCTCCATTCATAATCTCCTCGACGAAGTATGGTCCCAGCCAATGCATGCGAAAATTTCTTGGGAACTTAGTAAACTTGCTATCATACATGAACACTAAATCTCCATTTTTAAAGGTGATTTGTTCAATGTGGCGATCATGCCACACATTTTCTCTAGCCTTCTACAGCTTCTAATGAAAATGTGCCAAGAATCAATCTTCTTCTAACTCAAGTATCTGCGTGAGATGTTCTACCATTATATCTCTATCTTCCATCTCTGTGACTGCAACAATCCTTAAACTGGGCACTATGTACTCCATTGGCATCACTGCTTCTTATCCATAAACCAATTAAATGGTGTTTGTCCAATCAACTTTTTACATGTAATTCTATATGCCCAAAGAACAACTAGTATGCACACATCTCAATCATTCCTATTCACATTACAGATCTTTGTCAAAGCATTCTCCATGATATTATTGAAAGCTTCAACTGCTCCATTTGCTTGAGGATGGTATAGCGTGCATTTTTGATGATACATCTAGAATTATTTTACCAAAGCAACAATCATTTCATTCAGGAAATGCGAACCCCTGCCGCTCATTAAAATCTTAGGACAACCAAACCTAGAAGAAATGTACTCAAATATATACTTCAATGCTGTAGCTACACTACAATACTTCATGAGCTATGCCTCAGCCCACCTCGTCATGTATTATATCACTGTGATGATGTAGCGTACTCTTGTCTTCATTCTTGGTGGCTGAATGGGTCCCAAAAAATCTATTGCTTATTTGTCAAATTCCTGTAATGAGACTTGCGGGTTCAGAGGAAATTCATCCGTTCGTGATGACTTCCTGCCCTTTTACAGACATCATATGCCCTACAATACTCCTTTGAATCTTTGTGTACAGTTGGCCACCACGACCTAGCTTGTAGGATCTTCTGTGCAGTCTATCTTCCAGAATAATGTCCCCTAACAAATCCTCCATGTGCTTCGGTGTGGATACTTTGCCTTTCATAATCCGGTACATACTTGCACAAAACTTCATCCATCCCCATTTTGTACAAGTGCCCTACAATTATAGAGAAATACATAGCCCTGACAACTGATTCCTTCTTCTTCTACATCATATATCCTTCAGGAGCTATGCCCGTAGACATGAATTGGATTATATCCACAAAATGTTCATTTGCAACACACATAGAAAAGATCCACAGTTGGGTTAAAATTGCTCCTAATGCTATGAAGGACACATCCACTTGTAACTAAAATTCTTTCTTCCAATTGGGTAACACTAGAATAGGTGTTGTAACCATCTTTTCCTTCACAACATCTAATATTTTTTGGCAATCATCATCCCAAGAAAATGTCACATCTTTCTTTAATAATTTCTCCATGGGAGCAGTGATCTACGCGTATGCCTTAATGAACTTTCTATAGTATCTTGTATGGCCTAATGTTGTGAAAAATTGTTTTACATTCCTTGGGAGATCCAAATTGATAATCACTACAATTTTAGTAAGGTCCGCCATCAACCCTTTCTTACAAACAACGTGGCCCAAAAGTATTCCATATGGTATGCAAAATATACACTTCTTCATATTTTGGGAGATATAATACTTCCGATAAGTATCAACATTAGGGGAAGACTTGAAACGTGATTTTTAACTAACCTGAACACTTTCCAATCATCAAAGTAGACCTCCAAAAACTTGTGAATAAATTCCTTAAAGGCTGTGACTACCACCGTCTAAAAGATCGTAGGGGAATTCTTAAGTCCGAAGGGCATAAATTTATACTGAAAAGATCCCCATTTTGTGGCGAAGGTAGTCTTACTTTGATCTTTTGGGGCAATCTTGATATGGTGATACCCTGAGAATCCATCTACAAAAAACTATGCTTCTTGACCACCAATGTTCTCCAAGACTTCATTTAAGAAGGATGTAGGGAATGGATCTTGTACATAAGCATCATTCAACTTCCTTATATCTACTTAGATCCTCATTTCACCCTTTGTCTTCTTCTCTTGAAATACCATAGTGTCACGCGGAATCAGTCGATCTTGCAAACAAGACAGACCTTCCTAGAATCTAATGAAGACCTAATGACAAACAAACTAACCAGACACTATCTTTCTCTAAATGCTCTTTATAAATAATGGCAAACAAATGTGTTTAAGGGCCTACCTCATGTCCAACGCAAGTTCGGAGATGCCTTCGCTCCTTTGATCCAAGTAAGTTCCTTCGTCGCAAACCTGCAAGCACAAACAAGGAAAACAATTAAATAGCATTTGAATATCCAATATTATAAAACATATTTAACATGAAAGTCAAGGAGTCCATGAAACAAATAGCATAAGATACTTGTTGAGAAAAATGAGCTTGATTGTATTAATTCAAAAGAAAAGAACCTTACAACCTTTGCCTTGACGCTGTACAAACTCCTTCCAGGGTCCAACAAGAAGTCTCCTCTACTTTGACAAGCTTCACTCACTCCCTAATGGGGCCAAAAAGGTATGTGATCTCTCCTCTTAAGCTCAAATAGGAAGTCTTGATTTCACTAGCATTTACCCTCAAAAGTTCAGCTTCTAACCTCCCTGGCCACTGACCCAATGCCTCAATTTATAGTGCAATGGAGATCAGTTACCAGCTCCTCCTTCAAAGGGATAGAGTCCTCCTTCAAAGGGATAGCTCCTCTCAACAAGGGATTTGTTCCTCCTTGTATGGGATGCATGAACCACTTGGAGCGAACAATCCACGTAACAAATCCTTCTAGAAAACTCTAGAATCAACCCAAGATGAGTTTTTAAAGATAAAAAATGTGCCTTTTGACTTTTACAAGGGTACGCACCCTCCCCTTTACATACAGAGCGTATAAGTATGCAGATATCTTGAACAAAAAATGAGGGCCCGCAGGAAAATCTAAGAGAAAGTGCGGAACCAGAGTTATATTGTTTTTTTGATGTCTTTCTCTCTTTTCTCAAGCTTGTTTTGAAGAGCTGAGGTTTAAGACTTGCTTAGGAAGCTGGTATAGGTGATGATAGGCCTACACCGACTGCAAATAATCAAGGTGATGATATTTTTGTGTAGCACTTTGGTTTGGATGATTATATGTTCAGCAATGATGTACATTTGATGTCTTTATTTTCCTGAATATATCACAGCCCGGATGGATGAAACTAGATCTGGGGTCTTCAAACTCATTCAATCTTCACCCAAAGTACAAATCGATCCATTTGAAAAGATGTTCTGGAGTCAAATATGGAATGACATCGCCTGATTACCGGCCAATGATGTAAGTTGTTAACAGGCGTGAGAGAAATCATCGATAATGATGATGACCCTCAAGGTACGACATTACAAATCACATGGTGAGAAAATGGCACTTAGCATTGAACACCACACAAACTCTTTATGTCGAAGGCCATTAATGTAAACATGTCGCCGGAAGTGAGAAACTTGCCATTGAGGCATGCAAGCTTCAAACTACTGAAAGGGTTGTTCCTAGGTCGACTTCTTGGATAATGAGCTGATGTTGAAAAGAAGTGACCTGTCGTAGGAGGGAATTAATGAATCCCACATCTACGACACGAAATGGAGCAAATGATTTTGTGGAGGTGAAAATGGTATGATGATACAAGGTTCAGGGTGGCAGTCATGAAAGAATGAAGCATGAAGGTATTGCAGCAGATGAGACACAAGCTAGGTTGGTGAATTCTCTAAGTGGCTTCTCTTGAACATATCAGCGACACTAAATTGGATTGGTAGCGTTAACCCCAAAAATGGATGGTACGGTGGACCAATGTTAATATGACTACTGAACGAAATAACCCAACCCAACTCAATCATGGTGATGGAGTGAAAGTGTCATGTTCAAGAGCGACTTGCTACCAATAAAGTTTCTTCAAGTTTTCTTCCCAATTTTTCCCTAGTCATTGACGACCAGTACCTCTTTATTTTTTTCAAGCTTGAGGAGGATAACATATGCATTTTCTATAATTTTCCCTTCGGGCAAACCCGTTGCTATGTTTTAACGAGCCTAGTGATAGTGAAACTCATTCTTGTCTGCATGGACAAGTTTGTCGCTATTGGTTTTAACAAGTTTAATGACAAATATAACTCGGTCCTTTTCAATTTTAGAGAGTCTGAAAAGGGATGGAAAGAAAACTCCAGCAATCCTTTTTCGTCATGTAATCCCTTAAGTCTGAAGAAGTATAAAACAATATAAAAGGGATGACTTTTCGATAGTTTTAACGAGCCGAACAAGACAAGTGCTCGATCTTTTTGTGCAATGATCCCTTAGGTCCAAAAAGATTAAAATCTAGAGGAGGGATAGCATTTCTGATCGCTTTAACGAGCTCAAGAGGCAAATTTCTCGGCAATATTTTCATATTTTATGACTCAGAAGAAAAGAGCTTAAAGGAAACTTGTTTTTTGAGGAACGAGTGATATTTTCAGGTAGCAGTTGGTTCCAGGTGAGGTTTGAAACTTTTCAATCATGGCAGTGTAAAGAATATGGCTAACAGAATCATTCGTCGCAGTTGTTCCTCAAAAGTGGTAAACAATCAAATGGAGGCGTATGATCGGCTAGAACAGAGTGGAGGTGATGGTAAGAACACGACCAAGGCTCAAAAGCTGATGGCAATGTGTTCACAATGGTTATTTACTAGAGGTGGGTTCATTTTTTAATGAGATTAAACTCTGGTTGAACATTTTCTCATTGCTAGGTTTAATTTTTAACGAGCTTAAACTCTGCGTAAAACTGCTCGTGATAATGGTCATTGATATTCGATTCACCATTAACACTTTGTTCTTTTGACGGTCGTACTACCTATTCAATTGCTCCATCAAATTGATTAGAAATGTGAATACATTCTTGAAAAATGAGTTAAAACACTAATACCCTACTTGAATTACGTGAAATGTAATTTAAAAGTAGTTTTTACCCCTCATTTTACCACTTCATTTGAATTTGGGATTCTTGGAGCTCTAAAGGCGTTTTCCCTCTTGATTTTCACCAACTAATTTTGGGAGATTCTGTGGATGATTTTCAATGTCATCTGAACCAGGTAGGAGCTAAACATAAGCTCTTCAATTTCATTCTTTCCTTTTTGAATTTTGAGCATGTTTTCCTGCTTTTCTGAGCCTCTGGGGTTTGAAAAGTTTGTTTTGCCCCCATCTCCCCCAGTATACATCGAAAGGTGTGATGCATACTGGGATGGCCATTGCCCAATCAGTGTGCATCTCACCTAGTACACGGCTGGGGTGCAATGGGCGCAAGGAGGAAAACTTTTGCACTGATTGTTCATGAAAATTTTGCCTTTTTTTTACCAAATCAGGATCTTGATTCTTCTCTTGTTTATTTTCCAGAGATTCATTGAAGCAAAATGTTTGTTACATGTTGATAACATGAGCATGAAGAAGAGGACATGGTTGCCTTACATGATCCGGGTATGGTAACTGCATTGCAGAATTGTGGTTTGCTCAAGTTCTTCCGCATATCTAGCATGAGGCAACAAATCAACTTTTTGTAATATTTCCTCGATGCATGCGATCCTACCAACCAAGTTTTCCAAATCAGAGGCAAATCCATCCCCTTAATTGTTGAGGACATCTATTTCTTGATCAGTTTATCGAGGCGTGGTGCCTCTCTCTCACTATAAGGTTCCGCCCGTGGGGGCGAATCCATGAGGGATTATATTCATCGATACTATAGAGAAGGATCTCAGTTGAGCAGGGATGGCAAGATCAATATCTGGGATGTCATCGACCAGTCCTTGAGGACTATTTTATTCACCTTTTCTAGATTGCCTGGTAGCACGACCCTTCACTTGGCCAATAGGTCTTATATGCAGTATGCCTTGGAATGCCTTGAACAAAAGGTATTCAAATGGTGTGATGTATTACTTCTGGTGATAAAAGAACAGCTTACCAAGGTGAAAAACAGAAGATCCAAGAACTTTGGCTATGGTTCTATTCTGACCGCTTTCGCCTTGGAGAAGATCCCACTAATGCAGCCACAGTACATTTCACTCAGTTTTCCACCATCGTCTGAGCCATGAATGTAGAGATGGGTTGACCTTATGGCCCAACATGCTGGTCAATTGTAGGTTTCCTTCTCTGATTCCTTTTTCGAGTGGTTCAACCGTCAGCAAATGGTTCATGTCGAGTGTCTGTACGCTGGTATGGATTTTCGGGGTGATCCCGATTTGGTGCTGCTGGCTGGCGAGCAGTGGGGTGTCATAGGTAAAAATCTTTGACCATATCCATGTTTATTGCTTTTATAATGTTCTTGTGCTTTCTTTTATCAAGACTAATCAAAACTCATGTGCCTATGCAAATATTGGACTAGTGCGACTAGCAGTGTGCCTAAGAGCAACAACTGTCGTTCCAGCAGGAGAGGTTGTAAGGAGGGTTGTCCTTCACAACCTAGATGTGGCCAAGACTCTTGTACTATTGCAGGATCAGATCGTGGGTCTCACCCTTGGTATCCTGGATGTGAGGACCAACGAGCTGCCTCTGAGATTACAGCAACATACCACTGGCGTGCCGAGTCAATGGACTAGGCTTTTACGCATGATTGCACAGGTGGTGACTTGTTATCACCAACACCATTAGACTAGGGTGGCCCTAAGCATTTTGAGTTTTTGGGTCATTTTACCGATTTTGTCTTGGACATAGAACACTATGTATAAACCATAAACAGTTATATATATTTTTGATTTTCGGAGCTTTATTTTGGTTAAGTTATATAATCCTGATGCAAATATTGATGAAATGCTTTTCTTTTATAAATGTTGCAAATCTCTATCTAACACATAATTTGCTAATGAATCTGTTAATTTGTTTAAGTTTCGGGAAATGTGTTGATATTGAATAGAATTGAAATGTCTTTCCAAAATCTTGACCCTTAGGAACATACGATAGATAGCTAGATTCCGCACGGAATAGATGTTAGTGAGTCATAGAATGACGAGTTGTGAGTCTGGCGTGACAAAAAGTTGGCGTATGCCATGCACGATGGCATCAGAAAGGAGTTCTATCAACGCGATATATTCAGCGATGTTGTTCATTGATCGACCAATACATACCCCTCTGAAACTCAATAACTCGTCGCTTGGATCAAAGATGGCCCAAGCCGCAGAAGATAGGTTCCACGAACTACGACTCGTACTATTGGCATATCCAACAAACAACTCCAATAGGTTCGACATCTACAACAAATGTAAAAGTGGATAACCTAACCAAAACGATTACTCTTAGCGAAAAAAATGTAACAAAAGCATATGAAGAGGTTACTACACTAAGTCAAGCATAGTAACGCTTAAGGTACAACCTGTTTTAAGGTTGCGATAGTGGAATCCCATCATAACCCACTAACTCGTAGGCTCCTTTTGCTAATACACGCTTAACAATATAAGGGCCCATCCATAAAGACTGGAACTTACCTGCTCCCAACTTATCGGACTCCTCGTCGTAAAGTAAGACCAGGTCACCTTTTGAGAAGACACGAGGTTTGACATTCTTATCAAACTGCGCCTTGACTCATTTCTTATGTGCTTCATTAGCCAAGGAGGCATCATGATGGGTTTCATCTAGTTGGATTAATTCCAAGAAACGAGCCTCCTCTTCTGAAGTTCCGGGGAGAAGGTCAACTGCGAGCTTCAGGGATGAGATTTTGCACTGAACTGGTAAGATTGCTTCCAGGCCATACACCTACTGAAAGGGTGTAAACCTAGTCACATTTCTCACCGATGTCCGGTATGCCCACAAGACTGAGTACAGGATTAGGTGCCAACTCTATTTATGGACTCTAATCATCCATTGCACCATGCGTTTCAGGACTTTGTTGATTTCTTCAACTTGCTCGTTAGCTTGCAGATAATACAGAGTAGAGTTGTTGTGAGACCATCCTAATTTGGTAGCCAACTCAACCATCATGTGATTTCAGAAATACGATCCATGATCTATGACTATAGCTTGTGAAACACCGAGTCTAAAGGCTACATGATTAAAAAAGAAAAGAGCAGCCGTTTCACCACTGTTGTTTAATGTAGGCATCGCCTCAGCCCATTTCGTAAAATAGTCAACTGCAACTATGATATACCCATGCCCCCTGGCCGAGGTGGGGTTACATGTCATGAAATCTATGCCCTGTTTGGTGAATGGTCCAATAACAACTACTAGCTGTAGAGGTGTGGGCGATATTCTGGTTTTGCAGTCGAATATTTGACCAGCATGGAAACTTCTGACTGCGGTTATGCAATCCTTGAAGATTGTTGGCCAAAAGTATCCTACTCATAAAATATTTTGTGTTGTAGCATAACCAGATTGATGCCCCCTACATGTGCCTGAATGAAAATCATTCAGGACTTTTTCGGCCTCCTCATGGGTGAGGCACCTTCGCAGAACTGTATCGATACCATGACGGTAAAGTGTATCACCGATGATCATGTAGTATTTTGCTTGGTATCGAGTACATCATTGTTCCGAGCAAGAGGTATTAGACCTATATGTTTTTTTTTTGAGATAGATGATTATATCTCCATACCACAGGTCGCTTGAAGATATCAAAAACAAAGATTCATCCACGATTGTTTCTTTGGATGTTGAATCATTGGACGATGATGGGAAGTCACATAGTAACTCCACGAAAACTAGGGCTTTCTTTGATTTGGATTTTACAAATTCCAGATCAAACTCTTGCAAAATTGCTATCCATTTCGAATATTTTCCCCCAAGTAACTGTCGTGACAAGATGTAAGTCATGGGGTTGCAATCTGACAAAATGGTAGTTTTTCGAAAGAGGACATAGTGTCGAAATCTCTGTACTACTTGAGCAACTCTGAGAGCCAGCTTTTCAACATAGTAGTACTTGCTTTGTGTATCATTTAAGTTTTGACTTAAATAATATACAGGATGTTCTATTCCATTATCTTCCTGAACTAAAACCATTGTGATGGTTGTATCCGCTGCAGCCAGATACAGGTTAAAGTCTTTTTGATAATCAAGAGCATACATTAATGATGCTTTTATTAGGGATTCCTTTAGAGCATCAAAGGAAGCTTGCCCAACCTGATCCCAGTTGAAGGGTACTTCTTTTTTAAACAGACGCGTATAATCTTTAGCAAGTTCGACGTAATTTGGAATGAACCACCTTAGAAAGTTTGCTTTCCCTTGGAGTTTCTGAATCTGAAGCAAATTTGAAGGTGGAGGCAAATTGATGATTGCCTGAACCTTACATGGGTCAAGATGAATCCCGTCCTTTGAGACTAGAAAGCCAAGTAAATGACCAGAATCGACACAAAACACACACTTGTGCAGATTGAGTCATATTTTGTAGTGTCAGCAATGTAGAAATATTGCTTTCAAATGCCGCGGATGATCGGTCCACTTTCAAGAATGAGCCGAAAGATCGTCAAGGTATGGTTGAACGATGTTCTTGATGTCATGGAAGGCATAATTCAGTGCCCTCTGGAAGGTTTCCCCTCCGTTCTTTAAACCAAAAGGTAGCTTGGCATATGCGAATGTGCCCCACAGACAAATAAATGTAGTCTTTGACTGGTCCTATGGACAGATATTTATTTGATTATACCCGGAAAATCCATCCATAAATGAAAAGATTTCATATCTGGCACATTCATCAATTATCTGGTCGATAAAGGGTGTAGGGTAGTTGTCCTTTGGACAAGCTTGATTTACATCCCTATAATCGACGCACACTCTAATCGTTCCTTGCTTTTTCATCACAGGAACAAAGTTCGATACCCAATCAGTTAGAGAAACCAGGTAAATGAAACCAGCATGGAGAAGTTTTTCAACTTCTGCCTTAATGGCAGTGGCTTTCTTCAGGTGCACCTGCTGAAGTCGTTGTCATACTAGTTTGACATCTAGCTACATCTTAATTTCGTGTTCAACTATGCTCGAGTTAGTGCCTAGCATTTCTTCATATGACCATGCAAATACATCTCTGAACTCGTGAAAGAGAGTGTAATATACTTTCAATTCTGAATAAGAACAAGATTTGTCGACATGAATATTCACTACAACATCTAGTTTGGTCGAGATATTTATGGCGATAGTTTCTTCAATATTGGACAGGTTTCGCTTGGAATCCACCGTATTTACAGTATTTGATAGGAAATAAAAAACTGAAGGATGATTAAGGTTGTTGGAACAATCTTATTTGTAATCTGGAAGTTGGAAACGATGGTGGTAATCTTCCCATGGTTCCCCCTCTATTATCATTGACTGAACAATTCCTTCGTCTATAGAATGTACATGCAACCAAGGATTTGAAGAGGTACCATATTCCTTAGACCTATCTATCCAAATGCTTGATGAGCGTTTATTTGTGTGTGCCTCCCATGCTAAAAACATTGATTGCTATAATATTTATATTAGGCTTGGAGGCAATACCTGGCAATGATCCATGCTAACATCATGTTCAGACATCTTCTGAATAGAAGATACCATATTGCAGGTTCCCACTGTGTCCACTTCTACCAGATTGGTTGGAGGTGGTAGGGAAAAAGTACCCATCAATGTAGGGTCTTTTAGTAGGCCTACTCCGATATTTTGAAGCAACTGAGAGGTTCCGTGGATCAACATAATGCTTCTCGTAACTTGTGAACTGTTGGGGATAAATGTTTGCTGGTCGACGATTGTAATTCCTCCTTGGAAGGGAAATGTAACATTTCTAAAGTATGTCGACACAACAGTAGCCATAGCATAAATCTAGGGCCTTCCCAGTAGGATGTTGTAATCGAGGTTTCCATCAATAATTTCAACATCAATTTCTATTGTCTTGCCTCCCAGTTCAACTTGCAAGTTACTTAAAATCCCGTATGGAGAGTATGTTCATCCATAAAATGCTTTTAATGTCGTTGGTGATCGCAACAAGGGTGGTGAGCCTAAAGTTTTCTAGTAACTCATCGACATAATACATGTAGATTCCCCCTCATCAATAATTGTTCGATGAATAGTTTTGTTGAAGGCTTTCACTTGAATGAGGAAAGCGAGTTGAGCTGGTAACTAAGGGTCATATCCTTTATGATTAAAGGCCACAAGATTGGAATCTGCTAGGTCAATCCCACCTATTGCCGGTAATAGAGCCTGCTTCTGGGAGGGGCAATTTTGCAGTACCTCAAGTGTCGACATAGAAGATGGCGATTAGGCTAGGTCCTCTACTATATTATAATTTTGTGCTACTCTAGCACGAGGATTAAATGTTGATTTGTGTACTATTCCCTTTGGCAGCTTTATCATTAGCTCAGGAATGATGGGTGGCACAACTTTGATCGAATTTGTTGTTCAACTATTAGGTTGATCAGCAGCCTTGTTGTTCGATAGTTGTGGATTCCCATAATCTTTATTCCTTGTCGATAACAAAGCATCATTTTTCTATTTTGAAATAGACAACATAAGCACTTGGGATGGGGAAGCAATGTTGCTAGCAACCAGATTGGTTCTCAAGTTTCGAAACAGATCAGTCAATACCGTTGAGGTTTTTGAACCCTTAAAGAGTTTCTTAACTTCGCTTTATGTGGACAATCTCTCGTCCAATGATCCTCATCACATATCTGACACCCTGAAGGGGTTTTCTCTGGCCAGAAGGGTTTGCAGAAGCTTTTTTAGGAGATGACTCATCATACTTCTTCTTTTTCCCTTTCTTTTTCCTCTTACCTCCTGGTAGCTTCGGTTCTTTGCCTTTTTCGGTCGACACGACATTAACCTCCGAGGCGAGAAGTTCCTCATTTGCATTTTGACTAGAAACCGTACAGGCTTCCTTTGATGTAGCTTTTACAGTTTTCTTGCTAGTCGTACTTATCACACCATCATTAGCATGAGAGTCTTTGTTTGATTTAGGAGGAGGAAGAATGGAAAACTCTGGTCTAGGAGCATCAGGGATTTTGTCATAGAGCGTGCTTGACTGAGTATAGATAAAGTCTAGATATTGCGTAGGAGCAATGACTTGCTCTTTAGTGACGACCCCTCCCTTTGCCACATATTTTGTAATAGAAGGTAACAATGACTTAATAAACCATTTAGCTAGCAGCTGATCAGGAACATACATTTTTACCATTCTACAACGACATCACCACTCATGAATATGATCAGATATGTGAGTGGCTGTCATTTGCTTGAAATTGGTAAGAAGCTATCTTCCTGTTTCGTACCTTATTGGTAACTGGAAATAGGTTAAAAAGGTTGTGGCAAGGGCGCTGAAGTTATCGAATGAAGCTCTAGGCAATTCGATGTACCATTCTTTTACTAGACCAATTAACGTTCGATGAAAAAGGAAAATCCTAATCAAATCATCATTGAGAGTGTTGGACGAACACCACAAATGAAAGGTCATCACATGATTCGACGGGTCTTCACCTAGATTTCCATTAAATTTAGGAATATCTAATGGAAGTTTATGAGGAATCGCCAACCACCAAGGGGCATAAGCAATTGGATCGTTTGTTAACTAATTTAGATCCGATAACTCTAAAGTCACCATGAAGGGCAACTGTTGATTCAAGTTCAACGAAGCATACCCAGGATAAGATGGGATCACCTGAGTAGTGGGTCTTTGCATGCCAGCATAATGTATTTGATGCTAATAACTTTGGTAAGGCTAAGGGGCATAACCATTATGATATGATTAATCGTTTTGAATATACGGCTGCCCAAATCCCACAAAGCTTTGTTGCTCAGGTCCTTGGTAAGCTTGTTGGAATTACGGTTTTTGATATTTTACCAACCATGGTTGTGAAGCCATTTGCTGTTGTCCAATACTAGCTATCTGTCAGAGATGAGGGGTAATAGTACCCGTTTGAAACTAGGTCACCCCAGTTAAGGAGCCACTAATCGGTGATTATGGTTGTGTCATGGAGACAAGAGGTTGTTGTATTACGACCTGAGAAACTTGAGGTTGGCATACAACAGGCAACGCTTATACTTGTGACACCGTCACAATAGCTTGTGTAGTGGGGATATTCAACATAGTTAGACTTGGTTGCATTGAATATACAACTCTTGGTTGTTGAGGCAGTATTGGCACCCAACCACTGGATGTAATTCTAGCATGACCCGAATTCTATTGTGAACTCTCATATGGTTGTCCTCCCGGAGGGAACAATGAAAGGGCATATTTCCCCCCATATGGCTATAATCCAGTGTTCAAAATTAAGATTGGCCTTTAGAGACTGGACTGCCCAAATTGATACTATTGCGAAGGATCAATTTTCTGAGACCCAACATAAGAGATTCCAGATATTATTCCGAACGAACAAATGGGAACAAACCATACTGTTGAAATAGTCCTTGGCTGGACTCCATCTAGCGGTTGAGAGCTAGTTGGGATAGATGGTACACCAGCGAACATTGTTGGAGTAGCAGTAGGAGGTTCTGTTGCTGCTACATCAGATGACACAGTCTTGGATGTTGACGGTTGTTCAAACATATCGAGTCTATCCAAAAGACTTCCTAGCGATTCTACAGGAACTTGCAATGAAGGGAGACTAACTTCTGACGAAGAAGGATATAGGGTGATCCTAGCTCCAAAATGCAATGGAGTACTAGATGCAAGATCCTCCACAATCTCTTCTATAGCAATCAATCTAGGTGGGAGAGGTAGACCGTTAGGTCCATAAAATATTTCTGGTGCTGAAGAAGGTATAGACTCTATAGCTATAGATGTTGGAGGGATAACACCTTCCGAATCAGCTGTAGATGGAGCCAGTTCAGGAATATAAGTGTTTGCCGTTACACTAGGATTAGTTCTAATGTCCTCTTGTGACTACGAAACTTCTTCTGTAAAGGCAGGGATACCAGAAATGGTTGGAGTAACTGGAGTCTCTGAGGATGTTGGAACACAAGTTCCAAGCAAACCCGGGGACTTTGATCCAGTTAAATGAGTTCGCTTGGTTCAGAATAGTTTCGTTTCCAGAGTCAAAGACAGTTGACTTGTTAGTCTCCGTGAACGACAGGGTTTCGAATGACTTTCTTCCATGATTGCGGATTACTTGATCAACTCAAAATAAAGGGGAAAAAGTGATTCCGAATTAAATGAATTTTAGACACGTTGACACAACTTTCTTTTTCAGTTTTTAAGAGTTGAGAAAAGGCTAAAGATGACTCTAGTAGCCTTCAATTTTTAATGAGCTTGAAGTGACAAGTGCTCAAATGGACCTTTTCTTTTAAGGAGTCTGAAAAGGAATGAAAGAGACTACTTTGGAAATCTAGATAGAGGGATTACCAAACCAATCGCAAAACTGTAGAATACTTTTTACGTACGGTGGTCAATCTTCCTGAATGTTGTGTTTAGTGCATTGCGATCGATAGCGTGGCAGACACGGCTTCCTAAGGATAAATGATATAGCCTATTGTGGTCTCCCAATATATACTCAACGGTACATTGGAGCACAAGTCCGTATTAGCACTTGTCATCTCAAGGAGAAGGAATCACCCAACCTACAATGAAAGTGATAGTTACCATGCTTTACGACACCAGAATACATCTCTAGCCTAGACTTCTAAATGTTGTGTGTTAGGTTCCAAAGCCTTTTTATGTTCATTGAATTTATTTTACAGTTGATCCTTCTTAAGAAGTTT
This sequence comes from Pinus taeda, assembly GCA_000404065.3. NCBI lineage: Eukaryota > Viridiplantae > Streptophyta > Pinopsida > Pinales > Pinaceae > Pinus > Pinus taeda. Next base: position 50,758 of record APFE030713242.1, read on the forward strand.
TCCTTTAAGGTTTACCGTGTGATGTAGATATACAATTCCTAAAAATGCAATCTAAGATGGTAAATAGTCATTTACTCTTCTTTTTGCAATGAAAATCCTAGCTACTAGAGAAAGAGAAGCCAGATTCTTTCAACATAGAGCAGAGAGCATACACTAGATGCACTATCCTCAATCAAAATCAACAAGTAGTCTAAATGCAAATGGACATGCATGTATTTTTTTGTCTGCTTTCTTAATGTATGAATGACAAAAAGAATGCTAAGTACAAATCTGAATTATATTTTCTTTCAAAGTGATAGTACTAACAATTTTCTCTTCAAAAGACGAAAGGAAGACAAGGACGACACTTTGCGATTTTGAACTGAAAACTACTTTCGACACTTGAAATACTATTAATTCAAATCAAATACAAGAGTAACAGTGCAATCAACCATCAAGAAGAGTGGGATCCTTTTCTTTGACTGAAAACAACACTTGCGACACTTTCAAATCAAAAGACGACAGTTCGATTAAGCTACAATTTGTAAGGGAGAATTGTAAATGGCATATAATACATAAAAAAACATTCACAATTCTTTGTACAATGGAGGTTGAATAATGCAAAGGAAGGGAATTTCCATAGCGGTATATTGATCATAGACAGCAAAACTCCTGAATAAAGCTGAAGAGAATGAGGAAAAACCAAAATCTGGAGGCAGAAACAGTCTTATCTTATCATCGCACCTGTAAAATAGATAAAGAGGGATGCATCTGACCTACTGCACACGGGAGGTGCTATGCATCCAGAATGCCTAAAGGAGACAGTGCGATGGTCCAGGGATGAGACTTTAACTTGGTTTTTGGTCACAGTTTGTAGCTTAGTTCAAGGATTTAGGTTGAGCTAATGATAGTCAATAAATACAAATCATAGGGGCTGATCTAATGAGGTTACTTGAGCCACCACCAGGGCAATTAGGATGTTTTAAAATGAATTTTTCAGTTTATAAACAAAACCTAGAGATGGACTGAAGCAACATTGATCTACTTTGTAGTTGCATAGCAAAAGAAGTTCAAAGGATAGCTGGCTTGAATTCAAGCTCCGTCTGTAGTTTATAAAGCACACAAATATAAACAAGCAAACAAGCTATCCACTCCCCAGTGGAGTCGCCATTTTGTTATCGGGAAATCTAGTGTCCATTCAGAGTTGCTAGTCCCACTAAGATGGGTAGCTATCTTAGAAACAAAAAAACTAAAGTTACTTATGTTTTCCTTTATGAGAAGTAGATGAGAGAGAAGCAGAGAGTACCAACCTCAGTCTTTTACTTGGCTCCTTGCTTGTTTCCTCTCCCCTCTGACAAATCTTTGTCGCTCCTCCCTTGCTTGCCCCGCTTCAAAGAGCACCTATAAAGTCAAAGAAGCATAATACCATCAAAGCACAAAGATCTACAATCATAAAAAATATAGGACCAGATATATATTGACCACACAAATGCATATATCAACTCAGACATATAAGAATGTGGAGGAAAACTCAAATAGCTTTATTGATAGAAAGAGTATAAGAGAGGATTGCAACCCATTAATCTGACCCAGCATCACCCTCCCAGCATGAAAGCCCTTCTTCACCTCATGAAAATCTTAGATCACCCAACACTATTATGTTCCACAAAGAAACCAACAACACTTCTTTACAAAATACAAGATTCCAACCTCTAGATCTCTGGGATGAGGGATCCATACATATATGTTTGCAGGTGGGTGAGTCAGCTTCTGGAATTTTGATTAGTGTCCTCTCTCTGATAGTTCTTGGTTCCACTTGGAGATTCATGGTCTCTTACTCATCCCTGGGTGAATTCAGAGAGGCAAGTGTCAAATGGGCAGTTTCTAGAAGATTCTCTAGGTTTCCACCTAGCAAACTGCTTCTGCCATTTATTTTCTCTCACTCATCGCACCCCAACAAAAGGGATTTTCAGTATGCATCGCACTTTTTTCATGTGGCAGGTGAGATGCATCGCACCCTTAGCAATGAGCAGTCTGTATGGTCCAGTTTTGACCATTTTTGAGCAGTTTGTTCATGGAGAACTGTTGGAAGATGATGTAATCAGTTGACCTTGCTCCTTTAGGGTATGAAACAACACTTTTAGGGACTTAGAAGCCCTTGGTTTATGGACATATGTGATTGTGGTTGCAGTGCCCAAATATGTCTATAACACATGGGAACCAATATCAATATGGACAATCCTCCCAATCTTGGTAACAAGGATGGAGAGGGCCAAACCATTCACATCATTCATATCCTACACCTAAGCAATCATACCCTCCTACATATGCATCTTACCCAATGGCTCAACCATCATTACCTCAACTGAGTCAACCTATGCCACCATTACCTTTACCTCCATCGTTTCAGCCTTCTCATCTGCCTTCTCAACCTTTACCCAACCCCAATAATAAAGTGGTACAAATGATCCATTCTATGAAACCGCTTTCTTCATCCATATATCAGACTATGCAAGTTGGAGTCAATGATCTCCAATTGAGATCAAGAAAGATAGTAACCTCAGAAAATAAAAAGCAGCCTATGGTGATTATCGATGAGAAAGGAGAGGAGGAAACTCCTGACCATTCTGAGAAAGATGACACCATGCAGTCTATCCCTGTACATTCTGAGCCCTTGTCATCTTCTTCCAACCGACCTCCCTATTTAGAGAGGTTAGTTGTGGAGAAGAAAGACACCATTCCTAAGTCTAGCTTGGCTACTAAGCTTAGGAACCTTTTCATAAGGGTACCTTTGCTCCAAGATATCAAAGAAATCCCCATATGTACAAAAATCATTAGGGAACTCTATCTCAAGAAGCCAGGAAGGAGAATATTGGAACCTCAAATGATTCAATTTGTTGGTAGAGCAACAAAGTTAATGACGAGGTCTATGCACATGGAAAAATATACCAACCCCGAAAACCCTATTATCTCTATTTAGATAGGTGATGTCCTTGTCTCCAATGTACTTATCAACCTAGGGGCAGCCATTAATATTATGACCAAGAAAACCATGGATCAATTTGCATTGGTCCATATTTGTCCTACTCCCACTGTGCTTGAACTGGCAGATAGATCTAAAATCAAGCCAGAAGGGGTGTTGTTATAGACACTTCTGGGCACTGCAACCCCAATCATAAATGTCCATAAATTGCAGCTCCTAAGTCCCTAAAAGTGTTGCTTCACTACCTAAAGGAACAAGGTCAACTGATTACATCATCTCCCAGAAGTTCTCCACAGAAAACTGCTCAGTACTGGTCAAAACTAGACCATACAAAATGCCCAGTGTAAAGGGTGTGATGCATACTGGATGACCCCTCTGTAGGGTGCGATGGGCGAGAATGGACAAATGGCAGAGACAGATTGTGAGGTGGAGGATCATAGAATCTTCCAGAAACTTCCCCTCTGACACTTGCCTCTCTGATTTCGCCCAGGGATGAGTAAGAGATCATCAATCTCCAAGTGGAATCAAGAACTATCAGAGAGAGGAACACTAATCAAAATCCTAGAAGCTGACTCACCCCCCTACAATCATCTATATATGGATCCCTCATCACAGAGATCTAGAGGCTGGAATCTTGTATCTTGTAGAGAAGTGCTATTGGTTTTCTGGTGTAACATCATAGTGTTGGGTGATCTAAGCTTTACTTCAGGTGAAGAAGGGATTTGTTGTTGGAGGATGATGCTGGGTCAGAACAATTGGTTGTAATCCTCTTGCTATTCTTGATATTAATGAAGCTATTCAAGTTTTCCTCCACATTCTTGCGTGTTTAATTATATATTCATTTGTGTGGTCAATACATATCTGGTCCTGTGTTGTTTATGACTATAGATCTCTATTCTTCGATAGTATTATGCTGCTTTGATTCCATAGGTGCTCTTTGAAGCTATGTAAACAAAGAAAGAGCGGCAAAGATCTATCAAGAATGAGAGGAACCATGCAAGGAACCAAGCGCAAGACAAAGGTTGGTGTCCTTTGTTCCCCTCTTGTCTATTTTTCATAAAGGAAAGTGAAAGTAGTTTTAACTTGTTTGTTTCTAAGATAGCTACCAGTCTTAGTGGGAATAGCAGCCCTAAGTGGACACTATTCCCGGTATCAAAATGGCGACTCCACTGGGGAGCGAATAGATTATTTTCTGGTCTATTTTTGTTTGTTTTATAAACTTAAGATGGAGCCTGAAGTCAAGACAGCTAGCCTTTGAACTGCATTTTCTATGCAAGTGCAAAGTAGATCAATGTTGCTTCAATCTATCTCCGGGTTTTGTTTATAAATTGAACAATTTATTTGCAAATACTCTAATTGCCCTAGTGGTGGCTCTAGTAACCTCCTTAGATCAACCCCTGTGATTTATATTTACTGAACAGCACTTACTCGGCCTAAATCCCTGAACTGAACTATAAATTGTGATCAAAGGCTGGATAAAAGTCTCGCACTGGTACCATCACATCCTATCTTCAAGGAAGTTTGTATGCATCGTACTTCCCGTGTGCAGTAGGTGAGATGCATACTAGATTCCCTGTGTGACAGGTGCGATGGTTAGAGAAGGTTGATTTTACCTTCAGACTTTGGTTTTTCTTCACTCTTTTCAGATCTATTCAGGAGTTTTGCTATCTGTGGTTAGTATATCTCTGTGGAAACCCTCTTCTCTTCCATCATTCTGCCTCCATTGTGCAAAGAACTGTAAGTGTTTTTTATGTATTGTGCGCCATTTTCAGTTCTCTTTTACAAAGTAGTAGCGTAATCAGATTGTCGTTTCTTGATCTGAAAGTGTCGTAAGTGTCGTTTTCAGTCATAGAAGAGAATCCCATTGTTCTTGATAGTCGATTGTAATGTTACTCTTGTATGTGATTTGAATTAGTAGTTTTTCAAGTGTCGAAAATAGTTTTCATTTCGAAATCGCAAACTATTGTCCTTATCTTCACTTCATTCTAAAAAGAAATTCGTTAGTATTGTCGCTTTGGAAAATAATTCAGATTTTCACTTGGCATTCTTCTTGTCATTCATATATTAAGAAGGCTGAAAAACAAATACATGCATGTGCATTTGCATTTAGACTGCTTGGTTTGATTTAGGACAGTGCATTTAGTGTGTGCTCTGTGCTCTTTGTTGAAAGACTCTCAATTTTCTTTCCTTAGTAGCTAGGATTTTCATTGCCAAAAGAATATTAAACAGTTGTTTATCATCTTAGACTGCATTTTAGGAATTGTATACACATCACGCAGTGAACCTGAAAGGAAAATTTTTAAACAAGATCAACTATAAGATAAATTTAATGAATCTAAAAATGCTTTGGAACCTAACGCACAACATCTAGAAGTCTAGGCTAGAGAATTATTCTGGCGTCGTAAAACCTGGTAACTGTTGTTTTCATTGTTGGTTAGGTGATTCCTCGACTTTGAGACAACGAGTGCCAGTACGGACTTGTGCTCCCACGTACCGTCTAGTATATATTGGGAGACCACAATAGGCTATATCCTTTATCCTTAGGAAGCTGTGTCTGATGCCCTATCGATCACAATGCACTGAATACAGCATTTGGGAAGATTGACTGCCATACTGTAAAAAGTATTCTGTAGTTTTGCGATTGGTTTGGTAATCCCTCTGCCTAGATTTCCAGAGAAGTCTCTTTCATTCCTTTTCAGACCCCTTAAAGGAAAAGTTCCATCTGAGCACTTGTCACTTCAGGCACATTAAAAATCGAAGGCGACTAGAGTCATCTTTTGTTTTTTCTCGACTCTTAAAAATTGGAAAAACAAGTTGTGTCAAAGCATCTAAAATTTATTTTAATCGGAATAACATCACAAGTTCCCTTGTTGGTCTTTAGGTTGAGAAAAATGGAGTCTACTAACCAAGGGTTCCTCCTTGGAGGAAATCCTAGTCCTTTCTCCTCTTGGGGAGATGTTGGTGCACCCCATATGGCCACATTGTCACTTCCAAGGTTGACGATTGGCTTGCTCGTGTGGCTCTTCTCTACCTCTGTCGTTCAAAATACCGTAATTCATGAACAGTTGAGTCAGCAACTAGATGATACTAGAGTTACCCCCTGACCTTCTACTTCGTCCGTTTCTCCCTCTCCTCCTTCCTCTTCACTTGATGAAGCTGGTAAAGCTAAGGATCAAGTAATTGAGAAGAAGAAGAAGCAGAAAGAGAAAAAAGAAAAGAAGAAGAAGGAGCCAAAAGCAAAAGGGGGCAACCATGTGTCATCTAGTGAAAATCCTCACACCACACCGTCTAAACCTAAATCTCCATGTGTCATTTGCAAAGGAGATTACTATCATCGATATTGTCCTTGCATCCCTCAGATCATAAGGGATTGGTCTCCTCATTTGCACAATCTGGTGTTGTCAACATCTGATGATCATGTTGAAAGTACACCGTCAACCAACGAAAGTGAAGTATCTGGACAGAAAAGGAATCACAAATTTCCTTGTAAATTGTGTGAAGGCAATCACGCCGTCCACTGTTGTCCCTTCCTAAACGAAGCTAAAAGAGTTTTGGATGACCATCCTAATTCACTGCTACGGCTCCCTCCTAGATATAAGAAACTCTTGCCAAGTCCATCACTGGTTGAAAATCTGGCTGGCACGCCATTGTGGTAAGCCAAAATGTCTATCATTGAAAATGAACCCTCTAAATCCAGACCAGACGAAAGTCAAAAGGTAGAGGCGGCAGTTGACCCAATCTTTCCTTTAGAAGGTTCATCTCCAAATGATACCGTCACTGAAGAGAACAAGAACGACACCGTTCAGAGTCTTTTCATAAACACAAACTCCGATGAACTTGTGGGCAATCTACCCATTCCTTTACCACAGGAAGGAAGTTCATCAAAGTCATATCTAGCCGTCTATTCAGTCCCACCTCCAATCAACCTAGTCGTTTCCTTTGATTGGAATCTACTAGGCAGACCCCGTTTACTAGTTAGTGTACCATTCTGAATCATTGTACAAGCTTACAGACTGGTCATGGCTGGTACCATCATAGATGAAGGGGCTTCTGTGAGTATCCTTTCCTCAACTACTTGGAAAGCTCTTGGTTTGCCATCACTTTTTCCTGAAATGAGAAATCTAACAGGCTTTGACAAAGGAACCAGTCAACCGTTAGGGATCCTTCCCAATGTGCCCATTACTTTGAGAAAAAAAACTGTTCACATGAATGTGATGGTGGTCCAAGGACCCTTAGATTATAATATACTCCTTGGGTGTGACTATATTTATTGCATGGGAGCTGTTGTCTCCTCACTCTTTAGAGTAATGTGTTTTCCGCATAAAGGCAGAGTGGTCAAGCTCGTAGACCAGCTATCATTCCCCAGTTCACACATAGAAAATAGTCAAATGCCATCCCTAAATGGTCTTTTCACACAAGGAATATCTCATTGATCTCCAGTTCATCCACCTGATGAGCATGAGTGATTAAGGATGATATGACTGAAACCCAGGGGGCATGCACTCTGGCCTGCTTTGGCAGGGAAACTCTAGGTATAAATTAGGTTTCCGCAGAGGAAAATGACTAATCCGACACCTGTCCTTATAGGAAAAGGGAGTTAGACTAGAATAAGATTCCCTCGTCAAGGTTAGGAGGTTTGGATTTAGAACCACCTTGGTCCAAATGGACTAAGCCAGGAGGTGTTTCTATCTACAGTGTGGATGGAAACTATATTGCAAAAGCAAGAGATTCTATATGGTAACCTGGAAATGTTTCATTATACCTGGGGGCATGCAAACCTTTTTACATGCAAGTGAAGAGTGACCATTTATTTTTTAAATTTGTAGGTCCTAACCCTTTAAACTCGTAGGATTGGTCGTTTCCTAGCTTGCATAAAGAAAGGATTTGGGGCAAAGCTTTAAAATGTGCAAGCTCCATAAAAAATGGCATCTGAGATGAGATATCCTTATTATATGACTGGTACGAGCAGTTTTAATGTGGAATTCGAGCTCGTTAAAAATTAAACATAAGCAATGAGCAAATGTTTCCCCCAGAGTTTAAGCTCATTAAAAAATGAACCGATCCCCAGTAAATAACCATTGTGAATAATTATCATCAGCTTTTGAGCCTTGGTCGTGTTCTCATCATCACCTCCACTCTATTTTAGCCGATCATATGCCTCCATTTGATTGTTTACCCTTTTTGAGGAACATCTGCGAAGAGTGATTCTGTTAGCCATCCTTGTGACATTGCCATGATTGAAACATTCCAAACCTTACCTGGAATCAACTACTACCCGAAATCATCACTCGTTCCTCGAAAAACGAGTCTCCTTTAAGCTCTTTTCAACTGACTCAAGAAATATGAAAAGATTGCCGAGAAATTAGCCTCTCCATCTTGTTAAAGTTATCGGAAGTGCTATGCCTCCTCTAGATTTTAATATTTTTGGACCTGAGGGATTATTACACAAAAAGATCGAGTGCTTGTCTTGTTCGGCTCGTTAAAACTATCGAAAATTCATCCCTTTCATATTATTTTACGCTTTTCTGGACTTAAGGGATTATATGACGAAAAGAAATCATTGGAGTTTCCTTTCTGTCCCTTTCAGACTCTCTAAAATTGAAAAGGTCCGAGATATCTTTGTCGTTAAACTCGTTAAAATCGAATAGTGACAAACTTGTCCAAATGGACGAGAATGAGTTTCACTGTCGCTAGGCTCGTTAAAACATAGCGAAAGTTTCTACCGAAGGGCGAATTATAGAACAAGCATATGTTATCCTCCTCAAGCTTCAAAAAAATAAAGAGGTAATGGTCAACAATGACTAGGCAAAATTGGGAAGAAAACTTGAAGAAACTTTATGGGTAACAAGTCACTCTCGAACATGACACTTTGACTCCGCATCCGAGTCGAGTTGGGTTGTTCCGTTCACTAGTCGTATCACTATTAGTCCATCACACCATCCATCTTTGGGTCTAACGCTACCAATCAATTGTCAATGTCGCCAATATGCTCAAGAGAAGTCACTCAGAGAATTCACATGTGTCTCATCCGCTGCAATACATTTACACTCCATTCTTTCATGACCGTCACCTGTATCATAAGATCGCTTTCACCTCCAAAATCATTTGCTCGGTTTCGTGTCGTAGATGTGGGATTCATTAAGGCCCTCCTATGACGGGTAACTTCTTGTCGACATCAACTCATTATCCAAGAAGTCGACCTAGGAACAACCCCTTTCAGTACTTTGAAGCTTGCATGCATCAATGACAAGTTTCTCACTTTCTGCAATAGGTTTACATCAATGGCCTTCAACCGGAAGATTTTGCGTGGTGTTCGACGCCAAGTCCCTTTTTCACACCATGTGAATTGTACTGTAGTACCTTGAGGATCATTTTCATTATTGGTGATCCCTCTCGCGCCTGTTAACAACTTACATCATTGGCTAGTAATCAGGCGATGTCTTTCCATGTTCGACTCCAGAACATTTTTCACATGGATCGACTTGTACTCTGAGTGAAGATCAAACGAGTTTTGAAGACCCCGGATATAGTTTCATCCATTCGAGCTGCGATATAGTCAGGAATATAAAGACATCAATTGTACATCATTTCCGAACAGATGATCATCCAAATCAAAGGATGATGACTTCATCTGAATCATCAGTCTACCACACAGACGATTATCTATCCTATGTACATGAAAATGAATTTATAAAACTGAGCATGGGAATGCCCGCCTCAACTATATCATGAAAAATATTATGAAGATAATGTGTTGTATTGTATCTTATTACAAGTCACCTCCCGGCTCGAAAAATCTTTGGATCCTCATGGTAAAGCATTTCACTCGACATCAAAAGATTAACGACCTCATGCTTTAGGGGGCAACTATTATAGACATTTTTGGGCACTGCAACCCCAATCATAAATGTCCATAAACTGAGGGCTCCTAAGTCCCTAAAAGTGTTTCTTCACTACCTAAAGGAACAAGGTCAGCTGATTACATCATCTCCCAGAAGTTCTCCACATAAAACTGCTCAGAACTGGTCAAAAATAGACCATATAGAATGCCTAGTGCAGAGGGTACGACGCATACTACCTTCCCAGTATAAAAAGTGTGATGCATACTAGATGACCCCTCTGTAGGGTGCGATGGGTGAGAATAGACAAATGGCAGAGACAGTTTGTGAGGTGGAGGATCATAGAATCTTCCAGAAACTTCCCCTCTGACACTTGCCTCTCTGATTTCGCCCAAGGATGAGTAAGAGATCATCAATCTCCAAGTGGAATCAAGAACTATCAGAGAGAAGACACTAATCAAAATCCCAGAAGCTGACTCACCCCCCTAGAATCATCTATATATGGATCTCTCATCATAGAGATCCAGAGGTTAGAATCTTGTATCTTGTAGAGAAGTGTTGTTGGTTTTCTGGTGTAACATCATAGTGTTGGGTGATCTAAGATTTACTTCAGGTGAAGAAGGGCTTTCTTGCTGGAGGATGATGCTGGGTCAGAGCAATTGGTTGTAATCCTCTTGCTATTCTTGATATTAATAAAGCTATTTAAGTTTTCCTCCACATTCTTCTGTGTTTGATTATATATGCATTTGTGTGGTCAATACATATCTGGTCCTGTGTTGTTTATGACTATATGTCTTTGTTCTTCGATAGTACTATGTTGCTTTGATTCCACAGGTGCTCTCTGAAGCTGTGTAGACAAAGAAGGAGCGGCAAAGATCTATCGAGAAGGAGAGGAACTAGGCAAGGAACCAAGCGCAAGACAAAGGTTGGTGTCCTTTGTTCCCCTCTTGTCTATTTTTCATAAAGGAAAGCGAAAGTAGTTTTAACTTGTTTGTTTCTAAGATAGCTACCAGTCTTAGTGGGAATAACAGCTCTAAGTGGACACTATTCCCAGTAACAGGTGTTGGATGATGTGGTCATCTCCCTAGACTCTTGGGAATATCCCGAATATTCTATTGTGCTTCAGCCAAAGAACCCTATGGGAGGGCATCCCTTGATCTTGGGACGACCATGACTTGCTACAACCGATGCTTATATCAAATGTCGTTCTAGTGATATGTATATTTCCATGGAGATTCCAGAAAGAAGGTCACCTTATATCCACCTGCTAGATCCATTCAAGAACTCTGAGACACTTTATGGTTAGACTACAGTGATGAGGAGACTCAACCTATTTCCTTGATACATTAGAATGTTGAGTCCTCGCAGGAGGTGAGATTCAAGACTTCCTGAACAATCTAGACATCATTCCTAATTTTGAGTCATTGAGTCATATTTTCAGTTTAGATTTTTAGGAAAGATATGACTCTCTACCTCCATCACCACCATCTCTAGTGAAACCTTTGTGTACTCTTGAGCCTGATACTAATCTTGCTTAGATTAGTCCAAGAAAATCCTTGTATATTAGTTCAAACTTGGATCCTTCTTAGCAAGAGCAGCTTGTGAATTTGTTACGAAACCATCTCGATACTTTTGCATGGGGTTATGGAGATATGAAAGGAATCCCTCCTAAAACTTGTACACATCATATCTATATTTAGGATGGAACCTGACCTATTTGACGACCCCAAAGGCAAATGAACCCAGCTCTAAGAGACGTTGTAAAGGAAGAATTGCAAAAGCTCTTAGATGCTGATTTTATCTATCCTATTTCTAACAGCCAGTGGGTCTCTCCATTAGTATTAGTCCAAAATAAAGATGGGATATGGTGCATCTGTATTAACTACAGAGAATTGAATAAATACACTCTCAAAGATTACTTCGCCCTTCCTTTAATTGAGCAAGTACTCGATACCCTTACTGGTAAGAAGTACTTTTCTTTGCTATATGGCTTTAGCGGATATAACCAAATACAGATAGCACCTGAAGATTAAGACAAAACCACTTTTACATGTCCATGGGGTACATTTACTTACCGAGTGCTTCTGTTTAGGCTATGTAATGCCCTGGATACCTTTCAAAGGGCAATCTTGGCTATTTTTTCTAACCTTGAGTGCGTAGAAATCTATATGGATGACTTCTCTGTGTTTGGTGATTCATTTTAAGAAGCCCTCAAGAATCTAGAAAAAGTGCTTCTTTGATGCCAAGAGGCTCATCTCACCTTGAGTGATAAGAAATGTAAATTAATGTGCAAGGCAGGAGTGGTTCTTGGCCATCTTATTTCCAACAAAGGTATCCAGGTTGACCCTACAAAAATAGAAGTCATCTTGAGTCTTCCTATACCCAAAACTCAAAGGGATGTGAGAGGTTTTCTAGGACATGTGGGCTACTATGGGAGATTCATTGAGAAATTCTCAAGGATAGCTACCCCCCTTTTTTGAATTTTGGTTAAACATAGTGAGTTTTCTTGGTCCATAGCTTGCCAACGGTCCTTTGAGACATGGAAGGAAAAATTAGTCCAGGCACTAGTTTTGAGAGGACCAAACTGGTCCTTTTCATTTCATATTTCCTCTGATTCCTTAGATACTGCTATTGGTGTAGCTTTAGGACAAGAATAAGACAAACAATCTAATGTTATGTATTTCATTAGTAAAAACTTGTCACCCACTAAACTCAATTATACGGTTACTGAGAAAGAGTTTTTATCTATAATTTTTTCTATTAATAAATTTAGACATTATATTATAGGATATGAAGTCGTTGTACACACTAACCATTTCGCAATAAGATATTTGATGAATAAACCATTAACTAGTGGTAGATTGACTAGGTGGTTGCTATTATTACAGGAATTTAATATTACTGTTGTTGATAGACTAGAAAAATCAAATGTAGTAGCAGATTATCTTTCAAGATTAAATAATCCTGGTGAAGCAATTCCTGTTGATGATGATTTTCCTGATGAACATCTTTTTGCTGTGTCAACAAAATCTCCATGGTTTGCTGACATAACTAACTATTTAGTCACTAGGAAATTACCACCTCACTTATCCAATCGTGAAAAGTGGAATATCATTCAGAAAAGTGTTGCATATTCCTGAATCCAAGGAGACCTCTTTTACACCGGAGCAGATCTCATCATTTGTAGGTGTGTGAGAGACGAAGAAGTGTTTTATATTTTAAAACCTACCCATGGTGAACCTTGTGGGGGTCACTTTTCTGATAAGCAGACTGTATATAAAGTCTTACGAGCTGGCTATTTTTGGCCTTCTTTGTTTAAGGATGCCGAACAATATTTCAAGCAGTGTGATAGCTATCAGCGAATTGGCCAGCCTAATCAAACCAATGAAATGCCTTTATGTCCTCAGGTTATGATTGAGCCTTTTGAGAAATGGGTCATTGATTTCGTAGGACCAATAAATCCAGCATCATCAAATAAAAAGCATATTTTGGTTTGTATAGATTTTGTTACAAAAAGGGTAGAAGCTAAATTTGTTTCTTTTGATACTGAAAGAGTTGTTGTTAGTTTTCTTTTTACAGAAAGCTTTATTATATTTGGTGTGCCTAGAGAAATTGTTTCTAATAATGGACCGCAGTTTATTTCTAATCTTGTATTGGGTGTGATGGAGCAGTACAAAATACGGCACAAGAAATCTACACTGTATCACCCACAAGAAAATGGTCAGGTGAAATCCACAAATAAGGTGATTGAGTCAATCCTCACAAAGATGGTAAGTATGAACAGAAAGGATTGGGTTGACATATTACCGGAATCATTGTGGCCCTACCGAACCACTTGGAGAAACAGCGTAGGACATACACCATATGAGCTGGTGTATGTAAAACAAGTCCTCTTGCCGATAGAATTCTAGATCAAGACTTTTAGTACTGCAGTCCAATTGGGGCTAGATCTCTCTTAAGCATACCAACAATGTTTTCTATAGTTAAACGAGTTATATGAATTTCGAAGGCTTGTTTCTCAATAGAACATCTTGGTTCAACAATAGCACAAGAAGTGGCATGACAAGTCCATTCCAAAGAAGTAGTTCCAACCAGGTGGTTCAGTACTCCTTTATGATTCTAGATTCAAATATTTTAGAGAAAAATTCTATACACACTGGATGGGGCCCTATGAGGTGGTCAAAGTGTTCAAAAATGGAGCAGTAGAAATCAAAACTATTGATGGACGAAATTCTGTGTTCCTGGTAAAGATGCATAGATTGAAGGTATATTTTCAACCCCTTACTAAAGGAGATTTTATGAAGCAAGTCCAACAGCCATTTGAAAAGGAGTTGGTAGGTGGTAACACCAACCTATCAAAGATTTGATTCCTTCTTGTACTTATTCAAAAATAATAATAATAAAAATGACAAAAGCAAAAAGTATAGAAAAAAAAAAAATCTTGTAATTATGAAAATCAGTTGACTGACATGATTACAGAAGGATTGACTTGAAAACCAGCATGTTCGTTGGAAGATCAAAATTTTAATAAAAAGGGATGTTACTTGGTTTTTAGATATGTTGGCTACCACCAAGAAGAAGCAAGATCACGAAACCGAGCACTTACCCAAGTTTGGGGTAACTAGCATGGACATTTTTATCCATGTAAATGCTTACTTCCCACTGCAGTTATTTTTTCTTACACCAATGCAGGCAGATTTCAAGGTAGAAACTTTTGCCTTTCTTCTATTTCACATTTCAAAAATTCCCGCTAGTTTCTTTTCTAAAATCCCCCAATGAATTACCTTCCTCTTTCTTCTAAGAAATTACCCTTTCTCGATTTCGTAAAATCCATCTTTTCCCTTGAATTTTTTTGCCACGTCTTGTTTCATTTATCCCTCTTGGTGATATTGTTTCTAGAATCCCTGCTGTAATTTTCCTTCCCATTCTATAAATTTTTACCCTCTTCCAACTTCTTTATTCCCTCATAAATTGATTACAAAATTTGATGCAGTCAATCCAAAAGGCATGCTCGTGAAACACCAAAGGATGGAGAATAAATTTTTCTTATATATTGAGGCAAAAAAATTAAAGTCGAGCTACATAATTATGTTCTATCAGATTCTTTGTTTTGGTAAAAGTCCCTGGTGCAAGATGCGTAATGCGAGCAGGTTTAGTGCAGGAACACAACTGACTGTGAAAGCAAGTAAAATTCACACAATCCAGGAGTGTTTTATCAAGGATATTTATGGATCTTTCCTTTCCTATACATCTGTATTGATATATCATATCATTGCATGTTTTAATTGATACTCTATTTCATTATTTACTAACCTAGGAAAAATATTTAAAGTACAAGATGTATAGGGATCTCTACTTGAATGGTTCATGAGGCACAATACTTGCTAAGGTTTTGCAAATGGGGTAGCAAGCTAAGTGGGCTTGATTGTGGAAAAAATCCACAGTTAGCCCTTGAGCAGAGGAGTTCTGGGATGGGTGACCTCCTGGGAAGTCCTGGTTACCGGGTGCAAGCCTCGGAAGTGATGATTGATGCTATGTGATTTGTTCTCCACATTTCACTAGTTTCAAACCCACTTCTTCACCCCTGTGAGCATCACCTGATGCAATGAGTGCTAAGTGAACTATTCAAAAATCATGAGAAATTAGTCAGTTACGACTACCTCTCATGGAAATGGTCATACGTGAATGACTTACTTAACGCAGTTGAATCCCAAAATGATATATAAGATGTATAGGGTTTTGAAATCTAATATCTTAATAAGTACTAAAGTATGTCTTGGTTAAATTATGATGCTGACTGTGGGATAGTACTGTTGTCTGATAGCTTGTATTCACCCTCCTTGAAATAATTCCACATTACTTGTCCATTATTACCTTGCCCGCAAACTGATCATTGTAACCATGACACCACTGCTACATACACCTCCACTACACCCAATCATTATGATTCACCCGTAGTGGGTTGACATGAATCTCCACCTAATATGAAGGGTTGTTCCATCATGACCAGGTGAGTGGGTCTGAAAAGATGGAGGGTGACGAACCTCCAATATAAAGCTCTCAGTGAACATTGCAGTCACTCGCAGAAATTATTTCTAGGGTGTGATCAGAAAAGGGAAGTGCAGTTCGAAATGGCACCCATAAGGATTGAGTGGTTGTCTTTGCAGGATATTGAGCAAACTGCAGAGTACATGAATAGTCTTGCACTATTGCAAGAAGTTGGGTTCCTTCCATTCCTATAGAAGTTTGACGAGTTCGACATGGTTGTGGTATTAGAGTTCGCAAGGACATTCAGAAGGGGTCAAGTCAGGGTCAAATTGTTGAAATTCAAAGTTACAGAGGAGTCTTTTGTGCAAGCCACAGGCTTTCCACTTATAGGAGAGCACTGGTTTAAAAAAGAGTGACTCATGAAGAAACGATGTCACTAGTTCGTGGTTTACAAGAAAATTAAGGTTGTAAGAAGAACCTCAGCGTAAATCACATGAAGAAAGACCTTTGTCAATGCGTTTCGAACCAACTAGTGTCGTTCATCGTCAGGACAAGTTGAAGAAACAGATCCATCTATGCATGTTAAATAGTCTGAGAAGAGCCCCCAATGGCTATCTTGACCAATGGCTAAGGTTAACTGGAGGAAGGGACTTCCACAAAGTGCCATGGTCAGGAAATGGTGAGATCTATTGTTTATACTGCAAAAATTTGTAACTAGGGAGGGACGCTATACATTGGCGTTCATATATATCTTCGATTGTTGCTGCACTTTGAGTCAGGAAAATTGATTAATTTTCCTTATTAACTACTTAGAAGTCTTGAGAAGATGGCAAAGGGTGTGCAGAGTGGAAACGCGAGCCAAGTTGTAACCAAGATCTACCATCATGGGAATATCATGATTCTGGTCAAGAAGAAACTGTAAGAAAAAGGAGTAACTTCGGAACATTCCTAAAAGAGTTTTGATCGAGGAGTATGGAGAAGTCTAGCAACACGAGTACAAGTAAGAAGAGGAAAGCAGAGACATCGTCTCCTACCAAGCTACAAGATGAAAGTACACTAGTGCAAGCAGAGAAGAATATTGTCAAAAATACTCCACCCACGACTAAGAAGAGAAAGACCAGAACCTCGGTGAGGAGGAAGAGTATCTCCCAAGGGACGAACCAATCGATTTCTTCGATAATAATCGATGAATCACCCTAAGTTTCCCCTACAGTTCATAATCTCTCAGTTCTTGCAAATGCAGCAGCACACACTATGGAAGCTGAAGAGAACGCAGAAGATGACGTCTTGTTGTCTACTTTTGTCAGCAAATTAAGGAAGAGGAAGATGACACCAAGTATGGGTGAAGTCCAAACAGAGCATCATGAGTATGAAGAGGAATAACATGTAGATACCCTTGATAATTTCAGTGAATCAGACATGGAAACCCTAAATTATTTCGAGGAACTGGGTATTGAAGCCCCTATTATTTTAGAAGGGAAGGGTATTGAAGTCCCTGTTGTTGTAGAAGAATCGGAAACTGAAGCCCCTACTGCTTGGAAAGACAAGTTTCTAAGACCCTTGTTGGTTTAAATGGGTGAGGTACTGAATCCCCCAAGGAACTAAATGCACAGGTCATTGAAAACCCTGAGGAATTGAGTGCACAAGGCACGAAGGTTGTGGATGGTATCAAAACCCTCGATGACAAGAAAACCTTGAGTGGAGAAACCTTCAGTGACATCATAATGTAGACATTTGATGGCCTTGACCTTTATGTCGATGGGACCTCTTTCGAGTCTATTGCAGAGAATAAATTCACACCTTATGATATTAGTATGACACCCTCCACTCTCTACCTCAATAACCAAATAGTAGATTTGGAGAAGCAAGTTCATAACCTGGAGGCTTTGAACCAGGTCATGAAGGAGCATAGTTGGCAGAAGTAGAGTGAGGTGGAGCTACTTGTAGAGGTAAAAAGGCAGAAACAACAAGTAAGGGTATGGAAGTATCAGGCCACCAAATTCTACAAAAGCCTCAAGAAGGTGACTAAGTAGCTACGAAGGGCCAGAGACAAAAAGGCAAAGATAGTGAAAAAAGGAATAAACATTGAAGTTCAGGATTGAGGAGTTGGCCATTCATTTTTGACAATTTTTTGTAGAAGGTAAAACATTGTGTGAGGACACATAACAACTTAGGGATGGGAGGATGTAGATGTCCCAAATTACCCTGTTTTTACCCCATTTCTATAAACATTAACCTCTATTTTATCTCAACATAAACCTCTCTTTCCTGCACTAGTCCAAGATAACTACCTATTCCTGCACATGCTTTGTATTTTACATTAAGATTTATTAAAGTGCTTTATTAATCATTTTTATATGGATTTCATGCCTATTAAGTACCTCTTATAACTTATGTTAATTTCCTAGAAGTAATTGATGAACTTAGTATTAATTATGATTGAGTATGATCAGTGTTGGTAGATTCCTACATTGCCACGAGGACTGTCTGAGATTTCCGTGAGCTAAATATTTCCACGTGGACAGGTTTGATCCTTGACTCCGAGTTTAGTTATTGATGAACTGAAGAAGGATATTGGTTCCGCAAAATCAGGGATATTTTCCAAATATGGTCTACGGCCAAGTGAGATACACATTCAATTATAATTGTTGGCTGATTTTGTAATTTTAGTTGTTAGTCTGTTCGACCAAAAGGCCTGAATAAGAAAATGTTTGTAATTAGTGGAATACGGCTAAGGCTGAAAGGATGTATAAAATATATATCACAGGTAGAACTAGCTAGCGATTCTTCAATTGTAATTTCATTTTCTATGTAATTCGTATCTCCCTTTGGCTCTAGTCTAGACTTTCATTGCTATGTACATTTGCTGATCAGGTAATACAAGGAATATGCCATGATTTTCATACACTGTTTAATTTATTTTTGATGTGTATTTAAGTGTTGAACCTTTTCGTTTCTTAAATAGGAAACGAGCTGGTTGGCTAGGGCCCAGCCAACCCATCTCATTTACCCCTTCTGCTTCCATTATTTAGAAAGATAGTGTGATATTTCTTTTTGCAGTTGCGTGGTGTGAGCAATTCTGATATTTATTTATACAATTTTGATTTCAATCTATTTGGTAGTTAAAGTGTGAAATAGATCCGTGGCTTGGGAGTTAATTGAGATTGAGTTTATTTCTTTTCTCGAATTCCTTTCTCACATTCCTCTACTTTCAATCCTTGTCTCAATTCGCTCTCGCTTGGATTATGTAGGAAGCCCTTTTCCTATACCAGTGCATGCGACTTACTGCACTTCAGTTCAATTATTTATTTTACAGCAAACATTGAATTTCTTTCTTGCATATCATTTCCAGTTATTTTGCAAGCAAATGAACTGTTAAGTTCAATAATTATCTTCAACATTAAAAGTATATTTCTAGATGATCTAAGAATAGTTGCATGAATTTATCATAAGCATGTTATACTTGAATTTTATGTCTTATAAACAAGGAACATAAACACTTTGAGTGGATTGCCAAAGTTAGTTGACTACTGCTTTGATTACTTTGAGTTGCTTTAATTTCATGAAGTTTACTTCATCTGCAAGGTTTAATTAATTAAATCATTTCCTTTCCATTGACAATTTATTTCAAGATTTCATTTGCAGTTGCAATTCTTTTTCAGCATGTCTTTCAGTCTTTTCAAAAGTAATTAGAAACTTGGTGAAGTAAACTCTGCCTCGATGCAAGAGCTGGTCTCTTCTCACAGAAACAGAGTGCTCTAAGCCTTGAAGCTTAGAGAATATTCAAAAAGACATAAATCTTCAGCAAGAGAGGTAAAATATACCTTTTTAAAGAAACACTATACTTGCACTAGTGCAAGCATATTGCAACAGTACAAGAACAGGTTGTTTGTGTAGAAGGAAGATCAAGAGGAAACAGATCTCTACAAGGGACCACTTGTTAGATTGTTAGCTATCTATTTGAAGATGAATATAACATTTCATTCCATCATTTAAGATTGTTTTAGTTGTGTGAAAACTCCTTTACTTGATTTACTTGCAAATTGTTCTTTTACATTCAGCCACTAGAGTTGCCTTGGTGTCAATTGCCTTTAAGAGTGCTTTATGTCTAATTCTGCAAGCATTTCCTTTAAGAAGTAGGATTAGGAATAGGAAAAGTTCATACCACTTCCAGCATTGCCTGTGCTTCATCTCTAAGTTTACAAAACCCTTGGGTTGACAATTAAGTGTTGAGGAGTTTGCTTAAGCGCAATTCCTGCACCCAACAATTACGGTCAATGTTCATGATTTGATAGTGAGAAAATGGCTAAGAGGAGAGGGGGGGCAGCATTTAGGATGGAATTTAAATGTGAGATCTTTGAAAATATACCACCAATCTAGCATTTATGAATGGATTCTAGGGGGAATGGTTAGATTTGAATTCGAATTTTCTTACAAATTACATATGGTCGCCCAATGAGAAACACTTTGCACTTTGAGAATTGTTATGTTGAGTTATTGGTTGTCCATGAACCCTGAGAGTTTTGAGGCTTTGGTGTCCAGTTAGGTGTTTTAAAGGTTGCCTAAGGAAACCAAGGAGCTCCTTAATAGTCTGATGTCGGTGCCTATGGAAACTGCAAGCGCTGGAGGATCGATGGCCTCTGAGGGAGATGCCCCTGAGGTCGTAAGTGTGGAGGTTCCCGCACACACGTGAAAGTTGTTGAGTCACCCAGTTTGAGGCCTATGCTGACAAGAGAGGGGCCTAAGATGAAGAAATACAAATAGAAAGCGACACAGCCAGTGCGTGAATCACCCAGGAAGCACCAGAAGAAATAGAAGCCCATCATGTAGGAGAAAGGCAAGGTGGTAAACCTAGAATCCGATGAGGGTGTATATGAAGGTGCAGAGGACATTGACATTGAGGTTGTAGACCTTATCTCAAAGCTACCAAAATAATTGCCTCCATGTCGAGGTAAGGTGAAGGTCTTGAGGGACCTATATGAGGGAAAATTTTTGTTGACTACACCTCTGCTACCTGATTAGATCACATTTCAAGGTCTGCGCTTGGCGCGTGTCCAACATATGAAGTTAGAGGATTGGGACTTGGTGGATACTAAGTGATTCCCCCACCTGGATACTGACAGTTTCATGTAGAGGGTATTCTACAAGGATTCGGGTGTCAATGTGCTGGAGTCGGTGAAGTGGATTCATGGGGTGGAGAAGGCAGGATTGTTGAACCTACTATGGGTGCCACATTACCACCGCCTGCCCATAAATCTGATAGTGATCAAATAGTTGTTATTCTTGGTGCACGACGGGTGTCTATGGTTAGAAGAACCAATCCTGATAACTAATATGTTGATTAATAGGATCACCCGGCTACCCCATTTAGGACAAAATCTGGACAAGGAATTTGGCGGAAAGGTGGGCGAGCGCGACCTCGCCATGAGAATGAAGGACAAGTTTAAGCTTGTTAAGAAACCATGCGGCTACTCCATCTCAAGCATAACTAACCCCACGGTCAAGGTAGCCACCCGAATCTTGGCTAGGAAGATCATGCAGAAGTGTCACGCAGATGAGGTGTTGGCACCAGTAGTTTCATTAGCAGCCCAGAGCATGGAGGGCGTACAATTTAATTGGGCATGCTACCTCTGGAATGAGTTCCTTGTGAACTGTAGAGAAGCACAGGATCAAAGAAAGATGTTCCATTATGCATGGTTGTTTTTATCAATCGTGTTGTTCGCATGGCAATTGCCGGAGAGTAGTCATTTTCCTCCAATCGTGATGGATTTGCCAGAAGCAGTGAAGTTTGCTTCACTATGGGCCATGAAGGACACTGATTGGGTTTGTGAGAGCAAGGTCTTCTGGGTTTTGATGGAGATGAGCACCAATATGGCCATCAACCGCAAGCCAAGGCTATCACTAACTATTTACGAGCAGTTTTCAAGATACATGGAGTTCAAGACGAACTTCCATTGTAGCTCCATCCGGGCGCAGAAGGACCCAGAAAAGAAATGGTATGATCTCCCATACCTTGCAATGGATGATGGGATAGCAGTTGTCCTCAATTTTTGGTCAGCAGAATGGCACATGGCCTAATATTTTTCTACTGGATCTAGTAAGTTCATGAACAAAGAGAAGAAGGAAGAGGCCCAGTTGAAAATGCAGCAGATTGTTGAATGGCGAAAAAAAGAAGTAGAGGAAAAAGCTAGAGTTGAAGCTGAGTGCACCACTAAGGAGTACGTAGAAGAGAAGGAAGATGAAGAAGAGCATGATTCTGACAGAAGTCAGAAGTCTCCTTCACCACAGATGGAGGATGAGCAACAATCTGAACAGGGTGGTGTTGAGTATGGAACATTATTGTTTAGAGGTCTTTGTTTTAGCCGGATGTATACCCCAAGAAGTTTGTGCACCCATCCATGCGGGGGGTGTGGGGGGGACTTGTCTCCTCAGTGGGGGTCCAGGCGCTAGTGATCCCTTGGCAAGGGTTCGGGGGCAGTGCCCCCGAAGCTAAAAACAGATGTAAATCTGCCTTGTAAAAGTATAGTAATTTCTACTCATTCTAGGCCATCCATTAGGCAGATGATTTGACGGTAGAACTTATGTTTAGTTTAGGGTTTTTTTCCCTAGAAGGCAACCCCTCTCTTTGTATGAGAGCATTGTATTTGAGGCTATGTAATAGATAAGTATTCTCTGAGCGAGAAACAGAGAAGTGAGATTGTGAGAGAAAATAGAGGATATTACAACGGATCTGATGTAGGTTGTGTCTCTTCATTTTGTTGGATAATAGAAAGGAAGGACTGGCTATTTAGGATAGATGTAGCCCAAACTGGGTGAACCACGTATATCTGTGTCTCTCTTGTTTTATGTGTTTTCTGTGTTTATATTTCTACAATATTATATGTGTTCCATTGCTCCATAATATATAATTTTCTAACAACTAGTATCAGAGCTGAAGGTCTATTTGGCTGATAAACTCGTAGGAAAGAAGGGTTCCTCGTTCGAGTGGGAGAAATGGCGGAAGATGGTAAGTTTAGGGTCGAGAAATTTAACAGCCAAAACTTCTCACCATGGAAGATGCAGATGGAAGATTATATGTATCAGAAAGATCTATACCTACCATTGGGCGAAAAAACAAAGACGCCGACGGGTATGACAGATGAAGAATGGAACCTTCTCGATAGAAAGGCACTCAGAATAGTACGGTTGTGCCTCGCAGCGTTAGTCACCTTCAACATTTCGAAGGAAACAACGATAGAGGGTTTGATTAAGGCGTTGGAGAAACTATATGAAAAACCGTCGGCCTCAAACAAGGTATTTCTTATGAAACGGTTATTTAATATGAAGATGTCGGAAGGTAGATTTGTTGCAGACAATTTAAATGATTTTAATACTGTTACAAGTTAGTTATGTTCTGTAGGGGTAAAATTTGATGATGAAGTTAGAGCTCTGTTATTCTTGTGCTCATTACCAGAAAGCTGGAATGGTTTAGTAATGGCCATTAGTAACTTTGTTTCTGGATCTAGTACTTTAAAGTTTGATGATGTTGTCGGTGTTATCCTTAGCGAGGAAATGTGACAGAAAATCTCTAGTGAGACATCGGGTAATTCTTTGCATGCAGAGTCTAGGGGAAGAAAAATGGAAAGAGGAAAGAGCTCACGATATCACAGTAAATCAAGGAAAGGCAGATCCAAGTCTAGATCGGGGATAGTGTGCTAGAAATGTGGAAAGAAATGACACCTAAAGAAAGACTGTAGATCTCAGGAGGGAAAAGAAGGAGATGCACAGCAAGAAAACAATCATGAAGAAAATGTGAGAGGTGAGGTGTTACAAGATTCTTTGATTCTTTCTTTCAAAAATATTATTGATTCCTGGGTTCTAGATTAAGGGGCCTCATTCCATGCCACACCTGATAAGAAATACTTTCATGACTATGTTCAAGGAGATTTTGGACAAGTTCATTTGGGTGATGATAAACCCTGTAAAATTATTGGAATGGGTAAGGTTCTTGTAAAACAGTAGAATGGAAACCAGTGGCTACTAAAGGAGGTAAGACATGTTCCAGATCTAAAGAAAAATCTGATTTCAACAAGGCAGTTAGGCAGTGAAGTTTGTGTGACAAATTTCATAGATAAAGCTTGGAAGGTCACCAAAGGAGCCCTGGTAATAGCAAAAGGTGAAAATGTTGGTACATTGTACTTATGCAATGGTATTTCTAACTCTGTTAATTCTTTAACTTCCAAAGGAGCAGATGTAGCATTATGGCATCATAGGCTTGAACACATGAGTGAAAAGGGGATGAAGATACTTCACCCAAGGAATTTGTTGCCGGGTTTGAAGAATGTTTATTTGGACTTCTGTGAGAATTGCATTTATGGAAAATAGAAGAGAGTCAGATTTCTTAGAGTTGGGAAAGAAAAGAAGAGTGAAAAATTAGAGCTTGTGCATACAGATATATGGGGACCTGCTCAGGTATCATCTCTCGGTGGCTCTCGTTATTATGTTACTTTTATGGATGATGCAACTAGAAAAATTTGGATTTATTGTATTAATAATAAATCTGATGTATTTGATACTTTCAAGAAATGGAAAGCTTTTGGTTGAGATTGAGACAGGAAAGAAATTGAAGTGTCTCAGATCAGACAATGGAGGTGAATATTGTAGCAAAGAGTATAGGTACTATTCAGAGCATGGAATTCGTAGAGAGAAGATAGTTCCAATAACACCACAAGAAAACGGTGTGTCAGAAAGGATGAACAGAACAATCATGGAGCGTGCAAGGTGCATGAGATTGCATGCAGGATTGCCTTTATAGTTTTGGGCAGATGCTGTAGATATTATTGTTTATCTAATAAACAAAGGGCCTTCAAGTTCCTTGGATGGTGGTGTTCCAGAGGAAGCATGGACAGGTAAAAAGGTAAACTACTCTTTTTTAAAGCCTTTTGATTATGAGGCCTTTTTCCATATTGATAAAGAAAATAGAACAAAGCTTGAGGCAAAGTCAAAGAAATGTACCTTTATTGAATATGATGTTAATGATTTTGGTTATCGCTTATATGATTACGAAAATCACAAAATCATTAGGAGCAGAGATGTAATATTCAATAAAAAGGTCTTGTATAAGAATCAGTTGTAGGAAAAGAAACATGAAAAAGAAAACAAAGAATATGCAATCCTTGATGAAATCACTGAAAAAGTAAAGGTGCCTAAAAATAATAATAATAATTAACAACCACAACAAAAACAACCACCACAACAGCAACAGGCAACCCAAACACCTAAAAGTGGTGTTAGAAGATCTACCAGGATAAGTAGACCCGCTGAACGATACTCTCCTTCATTATATTATTTATTGTTGACTGATTCTAGTGAACCCGAATGTTTTGAAGAAGCAATGCAAGTTGAAAGTAGGAAGAAGTGGGAGGTATCCATGGAAGAATAGATGGACTTCTTAATGCATAACCAAACTTGGGACTTAGTCAGGTTGCCTACAGGAAAAACTACATTGAAGAATAAATGGGGTTACAGGCTGAAGGAAGAAGATGGAGAAAAAAAAAGGTACAAAGCTAGACTTGTGGTGAAGGGGTTTGCACAGAAGAAAGGTATTGATTTTGATGAAATATTTTCTCCTGTTGTTAAAATGACTTCAATCATAACTATTTTAAGTCTGGTAGCAGCTGAAGATTTGCACCTTGAGCAGTTAGATGTAAAGACAACCTTTCTCCATGGGGATTTGGAGGAAGAGATATATGCAGCAGCCACAAGTATATGAGGTGAAAGGGAAGGAGAAACTAGTGTGTAGGTTGAAGAAGAGCTTGTATGGCTTAAAACAGGCTCCAAGGCAATGGTATCTAAAATTTGACAAGTTTATGTGTGAACAAGGTTATACTAGATGTCACTCTGATCATTGTGTTTATTTGAAAAAGAAAAATGATGGCAGCTATATTATATTGTTATTGTATGTAGATGACATGCTTGTTGTGGGGTCTAACATGCTGGAAATATTTGTGCTCAAAATAAAATTGGCAAATTCATTTGCAATGAAGGATTTGGGAGCTGCAAAACAAATCCTTGGTATGAGAATAACTAGAGACAGGAAAAATCGTAAATTAACATTGTCTCAGAACGAGTACATACAAAAGGTGTTGAAAATATTTAACATGCACAATGCAAAACCAGTTATTACACCTTTTGCTAGCCATTTCAAACTTAGTAAGGAAATTTTCCCAAAGACCCAAGAAGACATTGATTATATGTCTAAAGTTCCATATGCATCAACAATTGGAGTCTTAATGTATGCAATGGTCCGCAGAAGGCCTGATATTGCACATGCAGTGGGAGTTGTAAGCAGGTACATGAACAATCTAGGAAAGGAACATTGGATGGCAGTGAAATGGATTCTCAAATATTTGAAAGGCACCACAAATCAAGCATTATGCTTTAGTGTTTCAAACATTTCTCTACAGGGATATGTTGATGCAGATATGGCAGGTGACAGAGATAACAGGAGGAGCACTACAGGATATGTATTTACTGTTGGTGGAACAACTGTCAGTTGGGTTTCAAAAATCCAAAGTGTTGTTGCACTTTCAACAACAGAAGCAGAGTATGTTGCTGCTACAAAGGCTAGTAAAGAAATGATTTGGTTACAAAGGTTTATGGGTGAATTGGTAAGGAGCATGATATGGTCACATTATACAGTGATAGCCAAAGTGTCATTCATCTTGCAAAGAGCTCAACATTTCATTCCAGGACTAAACACATACAACTCAATTACCATTTCATACGATCAGTGTTGGAAGATGGAGAGTTGAAGCTGGAAAAGATACACACTAGCCAGAATCCTGCAGACATGCTAACAAAAGTTGTAACCAAGAAGAAACTGAGAACATGGTCAGTTTTAATTGGTCTTCAAGGATGATGATGAAGATGAGAAACAACCAAGTCCAAAGAGGAGTCATTGTCTAGCAAATGAAGCAGTGGTGGAGTTGCTACAATCATTCTCCAAGTGGGAGATTGTTGTGTGTGGAGCATGATTGTTCAGAGGTCTTTATCTCAGCCAGATGTATACCCCAGGAAGTTTGTACACCCCTCCACGCAGGGGGGTGTGGGGGGGACATGTCCCCCCCACGGGGGTCTGGGGGGACCGATCCCCCCCGACCGGGGGGTTCGGGGGCCAACAGTCCCCCGGTGGGGGCTTGGGGGTAGTGCCCTCGAAGCTAAAACCAGATGTAAAATTGCCTTGTAAAAGTATAGTAATTTCTAGTCAATCTGGGCCATTCATTAGGCGGATGATCTGACGATAGAACTTATGTTTAGTTTATGGTTTTTTTCCCTAGAAGGAAACCCCTCTCTTTGTATGAGGGCATTGTATTGAGTTTGTGTAATATATGTGTATTCTCTGGGCGAGAAGCAGAGAGGCAAGACTGTGAGAGAAAACAGAGCATATTACAGCGGATCTGTTGTAGGTTGTGTCTCTTCATTTTATTGGATAATAGAAAGGAAGGATTGGTTGTTCAGGGTGGATGTAACCCAAACTAGGTGAACCACGTATATCTATGTCTCTCTTGTTTTATGCGTTTTCTGTGTTTATATTTCTGCAATATTTTATGTGTTCCATTGCTCCATAATATATAATTTTATAACAGATCTTACCTAGTGATGAACTCTTTTCTTAATACTTGTGGCCAACTGCAATAACCAAGACTCTGCATGCACTTCTTTATTCAAACCAAACTTATCCACTAGGTAAGGATTAACATAAATATAATTAGATCCAGGGTCAATAAAAATAGAAACAACTTGATCATAAAGCTTACCTTTGTCTCGATAATAGATACATGATGATCTACTTCCTTGTTATCCAATATTGCATAGATATGTGAAATACTCTATCCAACATCCACCAATGTATGTGCTTAATATGCACTGTATATTTGAGGCCTACTACCTTGGTGTTGTGGATAATATCTGCTACAATTCACCAAAATTCCAACACTGTAATATTTTCCTACCATCACCTTTGTTCTGTCAAACCAAAATCCCTCTCCTCTATTAGGTGCATTGAACTTCTTAGGTGGTTTTGCATTCTCTTTGTTACCTATGTCCTGAGGTCTTGTTCACTTCTTATCTTGTTTCCCTTTATTCTTATCATTACCTTTCTAATCTCACTTAGTGTTAGATATGTGGTTTGATTGCTCATAACAATGTTTTAGCTTTGTGATGGCTTCCTCCAATGATCTAGGATCATCAAAATCAATCATTTCCTTGAATGATACCAGCAACCCGCCGATGAATCTTTGAATCTTCACTTTTTACTCCTAAAGATAAGGCACATACCTCAATAGCTCCAAGAATCTACTAGTGTACTCCTCATCGGTCATGGATCCCAACTTCAACTCATATAATTATTTTTCCCTATCATCATAGTATCTATTCGATAGATACTTCTTAAAAAATCTCTCAAAATCAATCCAAGTCAACTCTTATTCCTGAATGCCCCTAACATTCTTTACATCTTCTCACCAAATTTATGCTTTACCTTTAAGATTGAGCATAGATATTTTGGCCTTAATGTTCTCTAAGTAATCAATGTAATCTAAATAACTTATTCATCCCCAGCAACCACACTTCTACATCTTGTGACTTCTTCATTTCTCCATCAAATGTAGGTGGCTTTGATTTCTTGAACTCATCTGGTAAATATACCCTATCACTCTTCCTATAAGGATGATAACGATGATGACCATGATACCTATTTGAACTAGAACTAGAATAAAGCCCATGTCCACTGCCTCAGCTATCAGGTATATATAGAAACTTGCCATCTCTCGTTGTGTCATATTTATCCGACTTGTGCCCACCATGAGACCTACTACCATATGCTCCATCTGTTCTTTCCTCCTATCCATGAATGATCCTAAGTGGTCCTTGTATCTATAATTTTGACAAGCTCTGAAGGATAACTGCATTGACCTTTGCTTGTTTCTCCTATGCCCAAATGATTCTGTCATTATTTGTTTTACAACTCCTTATTTTTTCCTTCAAACTTCTCAATGTGTCTACTATGTCAGGAGAATCCCCATCACCATGTTTCTCATATGATTGGTGGGGAGAGTCTCGTGAACTATAGGCTACCATATTTCTAGTAATATTTGATCTTACCTTCCTGTAAGTATATCGTGTCAACTAAACCAAAACATAATCATAACCAACATACCTCATTATATTTTAGGGGAGGATGTCTCGTCTGCAAGATCATCCATATTATCACAATACATGTATAGACATAGCCATCGCAGTATATAAACATCACCTCAATCATCATCTAGTTACCATGCATGACAATACCAACTACATACCATGACCTCATGCACGACAACCATATCCATGGAAATGCATTCATACTAACATATCGACACTGACATGCATGTACAACCAACATGAATTCACGACAATCACATCCCAACAGCAGCATCATCAACTTCCACATGACAACACAACTGTAACAATGACCACCACCATGCATACATAACCAGAACATAGACCACAAGCATAATAAACATATATGAAACTAACATTTATGCATGACAACGCATTCATCCAAAGAGAAAGGGAAACTAGACATCACCCAAGGAAAACAAAACCATGCTCTGATACCACTCTATAACACCCTCCTCCCACATTTACCCAAGCTAGTCTACTGATAGAGGTAAACATGTGACGAAGAGTTACTGTGATATGATTCAACTCCCCATGTACAGTTAAGAAAGCGGAACCAACAAGACAAGACCAATTTGAACTTACTTAGTAGCTACAAAACCTTTAGGAGACAACAAACTCTTCCAAGTGCTCTACCCCTGAGACAACTTGATGTTTTGTTGAACTATACCCCCAGTCGTTCCCATGATAAGCCTTCCATGTGAATGAGACCCTATAGTCACTTCCACAATAAGGAATCCATGCAAATGTGGCCTTTTTCAAGTAGTTCTATGCCATCGACCCTGAATTCTGAGCCACATTTTCAAGGATTGGACTCAAGCCTCTACCTAGAACTTCATGAAAATTCCAAAATTGATAAATAACATTGAAAAAAGGCTACTAATGAAAAAAATTGAACAATGAATTGACTTGACCCCTACCATCCATGACAAGAATCTCATCAAACATATCATAAACATGAAATCTAAAGGTCATAAAAACATATCTGAGCATAGGGGTCTCATAATTATCTAATAATCATTAAGGAGGATTGATGTCTCCTCCCAATAGCTACATTGTTATCTATTAGGTCATTCATTCATTAATATTTCATCTACTAACCAAAACATGATGAGAGGCACACATCAAGTTTATCATAAAACATGTGTATAACTAGCAAATAACTAGAGATATATCAATGATTAAACAACCACTAAAGCCACATAATCAAAAGCACATTACTCATGAGATACTTAAGGAAAATGACATTATATTAACATATGAAAATCCAAACAAGTCAAGGACTTCCACATACCACGCAACCATAGATTGGGCTGAACCAAATCTCTCTTTCAACCAATCCTCCCCATGCCATATTCTAACCATGAATGTAGGATCTCATGGAATAAAAAAAACAAAAAAGACAAAGGCTTCCTGATGAAAAGGAAAATTGCGGTGAGGCAATTTCCCTTTCATTTCATAAATCCTTACATGAACCTATGGGTTATGGCCACCTATACAAATAGGAAGCCTTTACATTGGTGGATTTAAACAAGAACCCGACCAATCACCAAACAACGGAATACAATGAAACCCAACAACGAACTTCGGTCCTACTTCAAATGCACAAGACTGGACCCCAAATAAAATAAACCCACATCCATAAACTTCTTAGGTCTGCTCAAGACCAAGCCTTATCAGCTTCAATCTTTGTCATTGATCTCACTATTTAATCTGATGATTGTCGGCTCCCCTAATCAACAAAACTAATCGGTGATCCTCCACCGTTGATCAAGGCACACTTGATCCAACGGTCAACAACGATATCGGATGAGCCACTTGCACAAGGATTACCCACTCGATAAAGTGGTTTTCTCTCTCCTGCGGCATGCTACGTGTCAGTTTCTAAATGCAATCAGGTAACCACCCTGAATTACCACTTACCCCTTTTTCTCCACCCGATAAACATCTTTGCTAATAAAACTGCCTTTCTTCCTTGACTATTGCATGAGATCATTGGCACGCGATGACGGTTAGATATAAGACCCATCAAATCTACAGTTTGCGACACTTCAACTATAACACGGAATAAAAATGGTTTCACTCATGCAATCAAATGTGACCTAAGAGTTTGAATATGAGATCGACTGCTAGGAGTGAGTGTAGGGCTTCAGCCATGATCAAGAAATACATACAGTACTACCCCCGTAGTTCTTGATCATTGTCAATCTAACGGATCTGTCGATATGACGATCTAGATCTATTCCTCCACCATTCTTCTTCTGCCATTAATATCCGTCGATCTAAAAAATCTGACGGCTCCCTCTATGCTTGTTCTCTTATGATGGAACTTGCGTTATAACATAGCTCTACTCTGCCATACTCTGTCTACACACTCACGACACTCATACAATATTTAAATCGTTTTATCATTGGATCACCATCGATCCTTACAGTGATCAATGGTCGATCAATAAATCTTTAGCACTATATTTTGCTCGTCAATGCACAAGGAAAATTTTAAGGATGTAAAATTTTCTTGAAGTTTAAAACATTGGCGAATCTCACTAATCCCTAATATGCAAACTATAAATTTTTCAATGATATATTTGTAAAATTATTCAAATTTATAATGATTTATCATATAGCCACTATATAATGTTGGCGATTTTTAAGGTAAAATAATTTTATATTCTAAAATTTGGGTGAATCACCTTTTATAAAAATTGGAAATTGGCGAATCGTTTTTTGGAAAAATCATGGAAAATTAGCCCATTGGGCGAACATTAGCCCCTAAAATTTTCCATGTCAATGCATATATACACAGACAGATAGAAATCCACATAACATGTATATTTTAATTATATATAGAATAGTTCTAGTCTAAGGCATTTCACCCTTAGTCACAAATCCTCCTTCAACTACATTGTATCTTATCTCTCTATTTATGCTTTATCTATCTCACAATACAAACTCTCTTTACACAAAAAATTACATAAGCTTGGATCATGTCAGATCCATGTTTTCCTCTCACAAATCACCTAAATCTCTCTATTCGCATACATGGCAGATAATTGCATTAAATTAAGTCTTCTCGAGACTTATCCATTCCATCAAATTTTTTGTGTTTAAACTGAATTTTTCTCCCAGTTTACATGATTGTCCACATCTCCTCCTCCATAGCTCAAAATTTGAATTTTGTTTAAAGGTGCCTAGATGCTCCTACATCAGACTCCCGAGGCACAAAAATTTATGACCTCCTAGTTAGATGCTTCTCCTTCATCCCTTAGAAATTCTACCCACTTACTCAATGGAACTGCCTTCATGATCTTTCTGTGAGCTACAACAAAACCTTTGCAGTAACAGTCTTCTCTACTACATCATACCTCACCAAGATTCTCTCCTCAAACTTAGTCGTTTAGCATCTCTCTGGTTCTCCTTCCTCTTTGGAACCATTTGAGCATTTCATGCTCTATGCCGCTGCAAGTTTTCTCACCTTCTTTTGCTTCTATCGACAATACAAAGATCATAAAATCTCCAGTATTCAACATAACTATACCTCCTTTCATACGCAAAATCTTCTTTCTTCTCACAAGAAACCTTTCCCTGCTCTAATACCAATTGATGAAAAGGAAAACTACGGTGAGGCAATTTCCCTTTCATTTCATAAATCCTTACATGAACTTGTGGGCTATGGCCCACCTATACAAATTGGAAGCCTTTACATTGGTGGATTTAAACAAAAACCCGACCAATCACCAAACAACGGAATACAATGAAACCTGACAACGAACGTTGGTCCCACTTTGAATGCACAAGACCGGACCCCAAATAAAATAAATCCGCATCCATAAACTTCTCGGGTCTGCTCAGGCCCAAGCCTTATCAGCTTCAATCTCCACCGTTGATCTCACTATTTAATCTGACGGTTGTTGGCTCCCCCGATCAACAAAACTAATCGGTGATCATCCACCGTTGATCAAGGCACACTTGATCCAATGGTCAACAGTGATATCAGATGAGCCACTTGCACGAGGATTACCTACAAGATAAAGTGGTTTTCTCTCTCCTATAGCATGCTACGTGTCGGTTGATAAATGGAATCGAGTGACCATCCCTAATTACCACTTACCACTTTTTCTCCACCCGATAAACAACTTTGCTAATAAAACAACCTTTCTTCCTTGACTACTGCAGGAGCTAATTGGTGCACTATGACCGTTAGATATAAGAGGCCATCAAATCTATGGTTTGTGGGACTTCAACTAGATCATGGATTAAAATCATCTTAACCCCCACAATCAACTGTGACCTAAGAGTTTGAATATGAGATCGATGGCTAGGAGTGAGTGTGGGGCTTCAGCCATGATCAAGAAATTTGTACACTCCTACCCCCGCAGTTGCTAATCACCATTAATCTAATGGATCTGTCGATCTAACAATCCAAATCTAATCCTCCTCCATTCTTCTTCTTCCATTAATATCTGTCGATCTAAATGATCCGACAACTCCCACTGCACTTGTTCGCTTATGATGGAATTTGTGTTATAACACAGCTTCACTCTACCATACTCTTTCTACACACTCACGACACTCATACAACAGTTAAATCATTTTACTATTTGATCTCCATAGATCCTTATAGTGATCAATGGTCGATCAAGAAATATATAACACTCGATTTAGCTCATCAATGCATATACACACAGACACATAGAAATCCACATAACACATATATTTTAATTATATACATAATTAGTTACAGTCTAAGGCATTTCAGCCTTAGTCACAAATCCCCCTTCAACTACATTGTATCCTATCTCTCTGTCTATTCTCTATCTGTCTCACAATACAGACTCTCTTTATATAGGAAATTACATAAGCATGGATCATCTCAAATCCATGATTTCCTCTCATAAATCGCCTAAATCTCTCTATTCGCATACATGGCAAATAATTACATTAAATTAAGTCTTCTCGAGACTTATCAATTCCATCAAATTTGCTATGTTTAAACTGAATTTTGTTCCTAGTTTACATGATTGTCCAGTCTCCTCCTCCATATCTCAAAATTTAATTTTTTTTTAAAGATGCCCGGATGCTCCTACATCAGACTCTCGAGGCACAAAAATTTATGACCTCTTGGTCATATGCTTCTCCTTCATTCCTTAGCAATTCTACCCACCTACTTAGTGGAACTGCCTTCATGATCTTTCTATGAGCTGCAACAAAACCTCTACAGTAGCAGTCTTCTCTTCTACATGATACCTCACCAAGCTTCTCTCCTCGAGCTTAGTCTTTTGGCATCTCTCTGGTTCTCTTTCCTCTTTGGAACCATTTGAGCATTTCATGCTCTAGGCTACTGCAAATTTTCTCACCTTCTGTTGCTGCTATCGACAGTACAAAGATCATAAACTCTCCAGTCTTCAACATAATTGTACCTCCTTCTTTGGCACGCAAAATCTTCTTTCTTCTCACAGGAAACCTTTCCTTGCTCTGATACCACTTGATGAAAAGGAAAACTATGGTGAGACAATTTCCCTTTCATTTCATAAATCCTTACATGAACTTGTGGGTTATGGTCCACCTATACAAATCATAAGCCTTTACATTGGTGGATTTAAACAAAAACCCAACCAATCACCAAACAACAGAATACAATGAATCCCGACAACGAACGTTGGTCCCATTTCCAATGCACAAGACCGAACCCCAAAATAAAATACACCCACATCCATAAATTCTCAGATATGCTCAAGCCCAAGCCTTATCAGCTTCAATATCCACTGTTGATCTCACTATTTAATCTGACGGTTGTTGGCTCCCACAATCAACAAAACTAATCGGTGATCTTCCACCATTGATCAAGGCACTCTTGATCCAACGATCAACATTGATATTGAATGAGCCACTTTCACGAGGATTACCCACCTAATAAAGTGGTTTTCTCTCTCATACGATGTGCTACGTGTCGATAAATGGAATCGAGTGACCACCTCGAATTACCACTTGCCACTTTTTCTCCACCTGATAAACAACTTTGCTAATAAAACCACCTTTCTTCCTTGACTATTGCATGAGCTGATTGGCGCGTGATGACCGTTAGATATAAGAGGCCATCAAGTCTACGGTTTATGGGATTTCAACTAGCATAGGGATTAAAAACAACTTAACCCCCGCAATCAAATGTGACCTAAGAGTTTGAACATGAGATCAATAGCTAGGAGTGAGTGCAGGGCTTCGGCTATGATAAAGAAATCTGTACACTCCTACCCCTGTAGTTGTTGATCACCATCGATCTAATGAATCTATCGATTTGACGATCCAGATATATTCCTCTACATTCTTCTTCTGCCATTAATATCCGTTGATCTAAATGATCTGATGGATCCCTCTGTGCTTGTTCACTTATGATGAAATTAGCATTATAATACAGCTTCGGTCTGCCATACTCTGTCTACACACTCACGAAACTCATACAACAGTTAACTCATTTTATCATTGGATCACCATCGATCCTTACAGTGATCGATGGTCGATCAATAAATATTTAACACTAGATTTAGCTCATCATCGCATATATACACAGACACATAGAAATCCACATAACACGTATAGTTTAATTATATAAAATTAGTTACAGCCTAAGGCATTTTAGCCTTAGTCATAATCCTCCTTCAACTACATTGTATCCTATCTCTCTATCAATGCTCTATCTATCTCACAATACAGACTCTCTTTATATAGGAAATTACATAAGTGTGGATCATCTCAAATCAACGTTTTCCTCTCACAAATCACCTAAATCTCTCTATTCATATACATGGTAGATAATTACATTAAATTAATTCTTCTCGAGACTTATGAATCCCATCAAATTTGCTATGCTTAAACTGAATTTTTCTCTCGGTTTACATGATTGTCCACATCTCCTCCTCCATAGCTCAAAATTTGAATTTTGTTCAAAAGGTGCTCAGATGCTCCTACATCAAACTCCTGAGACATAAAAATTTATGACCTCGTAGTCATATGATTCTCCTTCATCCCTTAGCAAATCTACCCACCTACTCAATGGAACTACCTTCATGATCTTTCTATGAGCTACAACAAGACCTCTGTAGTAATAGTCTTCTCTGCTACGTGATACCTCACCAAGCTTCTCTCCTCAAGCTTAGTCTTTTGGTATCTCTCTGGTTCTCTTTCCTCTTTGGAGCCATTTGAGCATTTCATGCTCTAGGCTACCGCAAGTTTTCTCACCCTCTGTTGTCCCTATCGATAGTAAAAAGATCATAAACTCTCCAGTCTTCAACATAACTGTACCTCATTATTTCACATGCAAAATATTATTTCTTCTCGCAGGAAACCTTTCCCTACTCTGATACCACTTGATTAAAAGGAAACTATGGTGAGGGAATTTCCCTTTCATTTCATGAATCCTTACATGAACCTGTGGGTTATGGCCCACCTATACAAATCAAAAGCCTTTACATTGGTGGACTTAAACAAAAACTTGACCAATCACCAAACATCAGAATACAATGAAACCCGACAACGAATGTAGGTCCCACTTCGAACATACAAGACCAAACCCCAAATAAAATAAACCCGCGTCCATAAACTTCTCAAGTCCTCTCAGGTCCAAGACTTATCAACTTCAATCTCCACCATTGATCTCACTATTTAATTCAACAGTTGTTGGCTCCCCCTATCAACAAAACTAATCAGTGATCCTCCACCATTGATCAAGGCACACTTGATCCAACAGTCAACAATGATATCAGATGAGCCACTTGCATGAGGATTACCCACCTGATAAAGTGGTTTTCTCTCTCCTACGGTGTGCTACATGTCGATTGATAAATGGAATCAGGTGACCACCCTGAATTACCACTTACCACTTTTTCTCCACCCAATAAACAACTTCTGATAAAACCACCTTTCTTTCTTGACTATTGCACGATCTGATTGGCACACAATGACCATTAGATGTAATAGGCCATCAAATATATGGTTTGCGGGACATCAACTAACACACGAATTAAAAACGGCTTAACCTCTGTAATCAACTGTGACCTAAGAGTTTGAATATGAGATCGATGGCTAGGGGTCAGTGCGGGGCTTCAGCCATGATCAAGAAATCCATACACTCCTACCCCCATAGTTTTTTATCACCGTCGATCTAATGGATCTGTTTATCCATCAATCCAGATCTATTCCTCCACCATTCTTCTTCTGCTATTAATATCTGTCGATCTAAACTATCTAATGGGTCCCTCTGCACTTGTTTGCTTATGATGGAATTTGCGTTATAACATAGCTCCACTCTGCCATACTCTGTCTACAAACGACACTCATACAATAGTTAAATTATTTTATCATTGGATTGCCATCAATCCTTACAGTGATCGATAGTCGATCAATAAATCTTTAACACTAGACTTAGCTTGTCAATGCAAATATACTCAGACATACAAAAATCCACATAACACGTATATTTTAATTATATACAAAATCAGTTACAGTCTAAGGCATTTCAGCCTTAGTCACAAATCCTCCTTCAACTACATTGTATCCTATCTCTCTATCTATGATCTATCTATCTCATAATACAGACTCTCTTTATATTGGAAATTACATAAGCGTGGATCATCTCAGATCCACGATTTCCTCTCACAAATTGCCTAAATCTCTTTATTCACATACATGGCATATAATTACATTAAATTAGGTCTTCTCGAGACCTATCAATTCTATCAAATTTTCTATATTTAAACTAAATTTTTCTCCCAATTTACATGATTTTCCACGTCTCCTCCTCCATAGCTCAAAATTTGAATTTTGTTTAAAGGTGCCTGGATGCTCCTACATTACTTCCAAAGTCCAAACCACCTCAACCCTCAACTAGTGATTCCACCTCATGGTCAAACTTCAGTAATCATCACCAGATTGGTCTCTACCCAATTTTTCCAAGGCTCTAGAGCGTTTGTTCCAACCAAGGCTTCCATTGACTAGTAACTCAACCCACAGCTATTGTTGGGCTACAGAGTCTTTGTCCAACTAGATATTATAGGACTAGTAGCTCAACTCACCAAGGGCTCCAAATCATTTTTCCAACCAAAGCTTCCAAGACTAGTAACTCAACCCAATTTATTACATGGATTCTAGAGCGTTTGTCCAACCAAAGATCTAGGAACTAGTAACTCAACCCACAACCAAACGAACATGAGAACCAACCAGAAAACAAAAGGAAAAAAACTCACAAAACCATGGTTATCTAGGAAATGGAAAGGCTAGGAAAAACAACTATCAATCTAGGAAATCCTCCATTCCAATGAAAAATAATAACCAAGAAACCACATGCATGTCCCATGCATGCCAAAACTAAGAAGGAAATCATACATGCAACCTAGTACTAGAAAAGTAATACAACTATAGTTGTTGATCACATTGTCCCCTTGCAGTTTCCTAGTTTTTCTTTTCCTTCTTGCTCCGAGTCCCAAGTATGCCACACTCCTCCAAGAGTTATCCAAGAAAACTCTAAGTGTCCAAGAGTATGAGATAGAGAGAATAGAATGAGAGTTCCAAATAATAAAAAAACAAAAAGTTTTGTACTAATCCTGAGAAGCCTTTTTATTAATCAGGCCTCTATTTTCTTCATTTTCGATTATTTTCCTTCAATTTCATCCTCATGTGCAACCTATGGCCTTTCACCTTCCTTTTCTCCTATTTTCCATTATTTTCATAAATAAAATGCAAATAAATTCCTCATGCCTTTCCAAAGCCTTTTCCATTTGGATTGACTATTTATTTCACTGTCCATTTTCAACATTATTTACATTTTTGTAGCACTTTATTTTCAATATCACATGGCATCATGAAACATGCTCAATTAACTCATCCACTTGACACATATTTTCACATGCATGCACACCCTAATTGAATGTGAGCTTGGTTAACACTGCTAATCCAAGAATTGAAACACTACACCTTAATAATTCAACTCACAAATACTAAGCCCACTTTGGCACTAGGTCCAAAACAATCTGTGTAGAGAGGTGTAGGATCAGTGGGATAGGATTTCAATACTTACATTGAGACATATCTTGTTGAAGGGAGATTAAAATCCTTCACCATCACAGAGTCCAAATCTAGAGTGTGCTAGAAACCTGATTCAGAGGGGGTCAGGCTAGGTCATCGTGTGAAAATATCTCCTCAGGGCTACCCAACCCATGGCAGGGAATCTCGTACTTTGGTTGATAACCAAGAATATCAAGACTCGACCACCCCCATGGGATGAAGGTAACCATAGTGACCAATCATAGGAAATCACCCTATAGGACTAGTTGTGGGAAACAATTGGTTTTCTACCCCTCCTTTATTGAGACATCTCTACTTGTGGGGATCAAATTCCATCAAGTGAGAAATCTCTTGGAAGGCCATCTAAAACAATATATGTAGGCCTTATTTTAGGATTTAGATCACCTACAGGCTAGAGGTAATTTTATCTTTGATAGGACATGTTTTCTTGAATTATAGTAGCATATTAAAATAGTTAGTTTTCACTTGGTACCACTGCACTAGGTCTTTTCTTGTTGTTTCTTATTATTTTTCTCCTAAAATCACCCTTTAGTCTACTGAGTCATCATTTTCTTGAAATCAGTGCACCCCCTAGGTGTTTGTTGGGAATAATTCATGGCCTTGGCCCCCAATTTCCTTTAGGAAATCTTACTCCTCCCCATCGAGTTAAAGTTCATCCTCCTAGACCCCCATTTAGTCTTCATTCTGACTATGGTGCTTTTGATTCTTCCAATTCTTCCATTGATTTTGTGTCTTCCCAAACCTGTACCACCACCATGTCAAGAACCAACGTGGGTTCAGGAAACCAAGGTGGTAACGAAGGTAACCCCATAGGCAGAACCTCTATCAATTTGGTCACTAACCTCCCATTCCTCTCCTATATGGCTAGTATGAGTCTTCCTGATTTCAGCTAGCTCATCAATGACCCTCTTCTGCATGACTCCAATTGGCTTGATATGCCTACCAAACTTCCTTCCGAAATCCCCAAGTTCGAAGGTAATCCTAGAGAATACCCCACAAATCATGTTCACTTTTCTCATTTGTTGTGTTCACCTAATTCCATCACAGAAGACTCCATTTGTCTTTGTCTTTTCCATCACACCCTTACTGAAGCTCCTGCCAAGTGGTATGTGGACCAATTGCATGCTTCCCATTCTACCTTCACAACCCTCATCAAATATTTTATGTCATACTTCTAGTCACCTCTCCCATATGACATCGATACTGAACTCTTCAAGAATGGCACAAAAGGAGGAGCATGTGTAGGGCCCATGAATTTGAATACCATGTCTATATGGATTGGTTCCTTAGAATTATTTTGCCCCCCATAAGTAAGGATGTCGTCTCTCACTTCCCCTAGTACAAGGAAGAAGAGATCCAGATAAGTTTGAAATATGACCTAATATATGCACCGTCAGGTTATGTTTATAATGTCCTTCATGTTCTGCCTCAGCCCGACACTAGTAATGCATGGGGGCATCTCATGTCGAAAGTTGGCTTTTCCTTGGAGGCTTTGTAAATGAAAAAGGTTGCGAGGCAAAGGAAGTTTGAGAATGGCTTGAACTTTGAGATGGTCAAGGGTGATACCATCTTTCGACACAATTAAGTGCAAAATTCGGCTAGAAAGAACACAAAAAGCATGCTTAAGGGGATTGAGGTGAATGTTATACTTGCAACATTGGAGGACGATGGTGTGCAAACCACTAAGGTGTTGTGACCAGATCTTGGAACGAGCAGTGAGATTGTTTAGATGCACAAATATAATATGAACCAGGTCATGAAAATAATAGGACATGACACGCTGAAAAGTGGCCCACTAAAAAGTGGCCCCAACAATCTTTAAACCTAAAGGCGTAACCCTATAAGAAAAAGTTCCCCACAGACTAGTAAAGGTGATTTTAATTTGATTTACAAAGTGGATATGAATCAGTTTGTACCTAGGGAATCCATTCATGATGGAGAGGAACTCATGTACCGCACACTCATCAATTATTTTGTCTATGAAAGGTGTGGTGAAATTGTCTTTGGAACAAGCTTTTTTAGATCACGAAATTATGTATCGATACGAATGGTGCTTTATTTCTTAAGAATGGGAACAAGATTGGACACCCATGTGGTGTACTCAATGGGGTAAATGAAACCCGTTATCACTCAAAAATTTCTCTAGAATTTATTAGAATAAAGTAAATGACCGAGGTAACCACAAACCAACTTTTGGGCACAGGCTCTAGCCAACCTATAGTCAGAGAGGGCTCTCTGTGTATGATTTAGCTTTGTTTGATGGGCTTTCAAGCTAGTTATGAATGTTATGGGGGGTTTTGATTTCTAGTGAATATTGGGTGGTGGGATCCTTAAAGCAGATGGATAGAATGATGTCTTTAGACCATTGCACTATGGAGTCAACAGAAGGGCAATAGAATTGGATCAACTCACTAAAGGGAATGTTCAAAGGGCAGAGTAAAATGTAGGTTTTTGAGGCAAGGGGGTGAAATGGTTTTAACCAGGGTGAGGGAGAAATTAAGAATTCTCATCCCAAGATTTAAACGAGGAATAGAGGTTAATCAGAAAGAAAGGGAAATTAAGAATCCTTTGTTATAGATTATAAAGATACAACCTAAACTAAGGAGCAATTAAGAATTCCTTAACTTAGATATTAGTAGAAAACATTTATATGCCTAGCTGTTAAAACAGAGTGTAATTAAACTAATTCTAAGATAATATTTTAGTTATAGCTTTCAAATTCTGAAATACATTAAAGATTGTGGAAAAACTTTAAGAAATATAACAACAATGTGAGAAAATACTTGTCTGCACTTCGCTCAACACATGAATCCTTGAAATATCTTGTCTTTATTCATCAATCCAAGTTGTTGGATCAATCAGTGATCCAATAGCTTTACAGTATTTTGATCAACAAGTCTATAGAAATGTCTAAGAGTCCACCCTACATACTTCGAATTGTGAAGTATTTATACAAAAGTTTTATTACAAAATATCTCAAACTAACTTTTGATTTAATCTAGGAAATCAAAATATCTCCTTGCAAGAAGATAGAGATAGCTATTGAACTGCTTTCATGTTGTCCCATTTATTGTGGTACTATTAGCCTTTATGGTCTGGTTTTAGCCCTTTATGCTCTTTTTTGTTTGAACTACTATGCTAGAGGCTTTATTTACTTCAGGCTTTCATCTGATACTCTTTTACACTGATACTCTTTGTTTTTGATGACCTGTCAATATCCTTTACTATGTTTTTTCCTTTTTTGTACATTTTAACCTTTTACAGTGTATTTCATCAATGAATTATTTAGTTTTATGTGTATCAGCATCTGGTAGTGGATATTGGTCAAGTTTCTGTATGTTTTATCTGTTTATGTTCTAACTGTATACTCTGTTTGGTTCCTCTGTTTTGACAGTCAATGCTTCTATGTGAATGTTTTCTTCTATGTTCTATGTGTAATTGTTTTCTTCTTTTGAATGAAGATTTTTGAATAGGTTTCATGTTGAGCCTTGGGGTAAACAAGTTTTGCAACTAGTATCAAAATTGTTTATCCAAGCTCTGGTCTTCTACTAATTACCTGCAAAATACAACAATCATTAAGAAAACATAGGTTGGCAGGAAAGTCAATTGATGGCTTTATTACACAGGGATGTCTAGGGAAGGATTGATGGCAATGTTTTGAAAGAAATCGGAGGCAAAATTGTGTTGCAGATGTTCAGGTGGTGCTAAGGGGTTTGATTACTTTGAAAAGGGAAAAAGGAATGAAAACGAGAGTTTTCAAGGTTTAACGGGCAACTTTTTAAATTTGGTGCGGAAATTCATATTTATGAATAGTAGGTGGTTTATCGGGTCGAGCGGGGAGGCGGTATTGGAGGCCATCACACCGCTTATGAGGATCAGGCGATATTGAGGAGGGGGCACCTGATCTACCTCCGCGATTGACACGTAACCTTTGGGGTTCGGGGGAAAACCACTTTATTGGGTGGGTAATGATTGGCCATCAAGCGCGGCCAATATGGTTATGGACCATTGGATGAGGGGGATGGTGATTGAATCGCAATCGAGTGAGGGAAGCATGCAGGTGATAAAAGCATGGTTTTCGGGGGGGACCTAAGCTTTAATCCTTGGCGAATTGTGATTATTTAAGAGGTTAATGATGGGTTAAAATGACCAGGCAGGGCTTAATGAAGGTTTAACTTGAATTCAGGTAAAGGTTAGGTGTCGAGTGAGCCCGATATGGTTGTTCATCATCAAATCTAGGCGTAGATGATTAGACAGTGGTTGGGTGGTGAAATAGCACGGACGAGATGGGAAAAAGTTTAGGGGGCGCCTAGGCTTTAATCACAAGTGATTTGTGATTAATTCAAGGTTAATGAGGGGATTAGTTTGTTTTGTCGGGATAAGGGGTAAATGTATAGTTTTTATTGAAACTGAGGGTTGGGGGTATTTACTTATGGGATTTAATTAATATATGGGAAAAGGTTTTATCAGGGAATTATATGATAAAATTAAAAATTAATGTGAAATGTGATGGGCAGAGTGGATATTTCCCTAAATAAAAAGGAAATGTTTGTGCATACGCTTTGTACTTAGGATAAAATGCTTTTTTGTGTTTTTTGGGTGAAATAGGATTTACATGGGGTTTTCACTTTTCATTGGAAAATGAAGTTTATCCTTAGGAACAAGAGTTTTATTGGGGTAATGAAAGGGGAATGGATTTTATGAAGAGGATTATAGCACTTGATGTCCATAAGACATTAAGCTGAGGGTCTAGTCCCACCAAAATTCAGAGAAATGCTTTGAGCCTCTTTGACTTGAAAGATTAAAAGTACTAGAATATACTTGTAGATAGGAAATTAGTAAGTAAAGGGGAAAAGTGAATGTGGGGGAGCTAATCACATTAAC
This sequence comes from Pinus taeda, assembly GCA_000404065.3. Classification (NCBI taxonomy): domain Eukaryota; kingdom Viridiplantae; phylum Streptophyta; class Pinopsida; order Pinales; family Pinaceae; genus Pinus; species Pinus taeda. The sequence continues at coordinate 94,708 of APFE030713242.1, forward strand.
TTGCAAACCTTTTCTTTTGCTTTCATAACTGATCATACATGTTGAAATATGTGTTTAAGCCTGATGCATGTGTTTTGATCCAATCAACTTTGTAGTTCAACAACCTTTCTTCTACTTACCCATTTCTTACCCTAACATGTTTTCTTCATTTCTTTTGGTGCATTTAGGCTAGAAAACCCTTATCTTATCTTTTCTTTTATAAAACAAATTATCTATTTCTAACCTTATATAATCCAAGGGCTCAGATTAAGCTTATGAGCTCCTTTTATTTCTCTACCTATCTAATGATCTGCCAAGATTAAACTGTTTGGTCAGATTTTATTCTCTAACTATAAACATAAAATTCAAAGCATGAAATAATCAAGATTAAATAGTTTGATTACCATGGATTACAAAATCATTATTATGTATAAAAGTAAATAGTAGTGGCATTTATATTTTCTCACTTTCATGGTCTATTTTTGTGAAATGTCAAGAACTCTAAAGATCAGTAGCCTTTGAATTGTTGTTTATGTTCCCTTGCAAAGCGTCCTTCTGTGAAACTACAATATTGATACTTATGATAGTGAATCCTTTAAAGCTTAGGGCCTTCTCTTCAAGCTTCAACTTCAAAGATCACCATCCAATCCAAACTTAAACTTTTGAAAATAGAATATGTACAAATGGGAAATGAAAATTGGTAACTTGGTTCAAGGTAATGTTTTAGCATTCAACCATTCACTAGCCCACCTTCTTCATCTGTACTGTCAATTTCTCTTAAGAAAAAAGCATTATTTCCTCTGTAAGCATAAATGACATAGGGACCTTTCCATAGGAAATCAAATTTCCCATATTTGCCTTTGTCTTCCCTCCTTGAATCCCACTTGAGCACTTTTTCACCAATGTATAAATCTTCAGCCTTGGTTCTCTTATCAAAAATCTTTTTAATATTTTCTTGCACAACTTGAGACCTGACATAGACCTCTTCTTTGGTTTGTTGTAGATGAATACTTTGGTTGATTCTTCTTTGGATATTATTTGGTTCAACCTACAATTCTTGAAGTATCTTCATTACTGGTACACCCAAAGAGGATGGAAATACAACTTCCATACCATAAACTAGTTGATAGGGAGAATTACCAATTGAATTCTTAATAGTCAATCTGTCTGCCCATAAGGCATTGACTAGATTTTTATTCCAAGTTTTCTTATTATCCTCTAGTAACTTCTTGATGATGTTTACTAGACTTTTGTTTGAGGATTCTTCTAGTCCATTACCTTGAGGGTAATATGATGTGGAATGGCCAAGGGTGATATGGTATTTATTGTAGAAATCTATCATTCTTTTGGATTTAAAAGTTGTTGCATTATCAGTAATGAGCTTAGTTGGACATCCAAATCTTGATAGAATATTGGTTTCAAGGAAGGTTATGATAACAGTGTCTGTGACTTGCCTTGAAGGTATGGCCTCTATCCATTTTGTGAAGTAGTCTGTGGCTATGAGGATCCATTTGTGCTGGGCAGAGGAGGGTGGGTGAATTTCATAAATGAAGTCTAAACCCCATTGTTGAAAAAGTATTTCAGCAAAGATTGGCTTGAGGGGTAAAGGTAAGAGCTTTTTCTTCCCCTCAAAGATTTGGCATTTGTTGCAAGAGGTCACATATTTTTTGACATCAAAAAACAAGGTAGGCTAATAGAAACCAGCGCTAAGGATTTTATCTGCAGTGGTCTTCTAGTAAAGGTGTCCTCCACAATCACCTGCATGAAACTCTTGCAAAACTTTGTCAGATTCTTCTTTTAGTAAGAAATTGAGAAGAATACCTTCATGATCTCTCCAAAACAAAGCATTGTCTAATATACAAAGTTTTAAGGATTTCATCTTCAAAAACCTACTTTTAGTCCTAGATAGTTTAGGAGGAGCTTGTAAATTTAGTAAAACATAAATAATATCAGCATACCAAGGTGATTCAAGAAAGGCCTAGCTGATTAATGGAGTCGCCATCTCCTCTTCATTATCTATTGCTGCAATAAAGTTTATATCCAAGGCCTGATAGTTTGATTCAACCATCAGATTGGCTAAACCTTGGCCCTTGATTAACTTAGTAGGTTTGATTTCTATATCATACTCTAAAATGGTAGAAATCCACTTTCCCCTCTTTCCATCAGGACCATCCTAAGTTAGGATGTTTTTAACTACCGAATTAGGAACATAGGCTCCTATATGAGAATATAAGATGTGTGCCCTAAAATCCTTAATGGCTTTGACTAAAGTCAAGGCCTGTTTTTCCATTATGTTATATTTCAAAGGGGAATATCTCAAGGCTTTGCTAAAGAAAGCAATGGGTTTTTCATAGCCCTGGTGAATTTTCTGTAATAGAACTGCAACAATTGTGTGCTCAGAAGCAAAGGAAAATAATATGAAATCTCTATCAAATTTAAGACTAATTAATACAGGTGTTTTAGTTCAGGCTAGTTTGATTTCTTCAAAGGATTTTTTTGCCTCAATAGTCCATTTTATGGTGGAGTCCTTTTCCAGCATGTTGTTTAGTGATCTAACTAACTCTTCTAGATTAGATATAAATCTTATAAGAAAAATATTTTTTCCTAAGAAAGCTTATTATTCTCTAATGTTCCTGGGGTGTCTTATTTGCAAGATGGCCTCTATTATTGCAGGGTCTATTCTTATACCATCTTTTGAAATTATGTGACCTAACAACTTTCCTTCTTCTAACCCAAACAAGTACTTTTTTAGGTTCAAGGAGATTCCAAACTTCCTACATTTAATAAAAACTTGACTTAGATTATCTAGATGTTGATTGTTAGATTTTGAAACTACAGTAATATCATCTATATCCATAGCCCTCTAGAAAGTGAATCCTGCATTCATTAGCCCAAAAGGCATTTTCACATACATAAATGTGCCCCAAGGAGTAGTAAAGGTAGTTTTGGGTTGGTCATCTGGATGAACGAAGATTTGATTATAACCAGAAAACCCATCCAATAAATGAGATTTCGGTTGATCCAACTACTCTCTGTAAAATGTGATCCATTTTGGGGAGAGGGTAATTGTCTTTTAGTGACACTTTGTTGAGGTTTCTGAGATCCACACAGAGTTTGATCTCACCAGGTTTCTTTCTAGTTGGCACCAAGTTTGAGACCCAGTCATAAAATCTGATTGGTGCAATTATTTTGGCATCATACATCCTCTGAATTTCTTTTTCATTTGTAGGTAATAATACATGATTAATCCTTCTAAGTTTTTGTTTGAAAGGCTTTTGATTTTCTTTAATAGGAATTGTGTGTTGGATGATGTTGGTGTCATAGGATTTAAAGTCCCCATAACTCCAAGCAAAAGCATCTTGAAATTCTTTCAACAACTCAATGTATTTCACTTTTTCAGCTGGGGGTAATGATTTCGAAAGTTTGATCAGTTTAGGATTTTCATCGGTGCCTATATTACATTCCTCTATATCAGACCTCAAAGGTTCCATTTTAGGTTTTCTAGGAACATCATTTGAATCAAATAAATCTTCTAGAGGAGTTAATCCCTTTGGTAAGAAGTTATCCTTGATATTAATCACTTCAGTTTCTTCATTGATTATTTCATCAATCTCAATTTGCTCTAAGTTAACTACATCTGATTTGGTAAATTTAATTGGGTTGTATCTATCTAGTTCGTCACCTTCTATCTCATTTACTTTTATCTTATCCTTAGTGTCAAGATCTATTGATGTATCAATATCTATATTGTTATTTACAAACTCTTCTTCTGAAAATAAAAATTTATTTATCTGTTTTTCATTAGAAAATATTTGCTAATTCTTCAAATTGTCTGGAATTGCAAGTCTATGCCTAACTTTAGTAGTGTAATCATAGTTAGGCTGGAAGGGTAATTTGCAGGTGCTGGCAAACATTGTTAAACTATGGGCTTGCATGTTGTGTTTTCCAGGGATTACTGCAAGCTTTGTTTCTAGGAAAGTTCTAAGTATTTCTACGATAGTTTCCCTATAACAACTTAATCTAGGTTCCTTTGTCATATATACAACATCAATCTATTTTACAATTAGCTCATAGTCTCCCATGACAAAAACTCTTTTAGTTCCTAGATTCCTAACTAACTTAAGACCTAAAATTAATGCTTCATACTTGGCTATATTATTGGAACATTTGAAATTCAATCTATATGCATGGCCTTCTGAGTGATTATTTTCCAAATTATATATCCACACTCCTGCTCCTGCTCCTAACCTATTGACTAGTCCATCAAATTCTAAATTCCATAACATCTCATAATCATAATTTTCACTATCTAGTGCAACAAATGTTTCATCATTTACAAAAATTTGACCATATTGTTCATTGAATAGTTTTGTAGTCTAGTTAGTTTCATTTTGTGTAGAAACTGCAATTTCTTTTGGTTTTGCATTAGCACTGTCTAAAAGTTTTTCTTGTGTTTGATCAACGTTATACAAGATAAAAGAATCGATATCTGAGTGTATGGAGTAGATAGGAAAGTTTTGAGGCAAATCCTGGCTACTTACCATATATTTCACTAAGGTTTCTCGGTATATTTTCTTAGGGTGTCCAAAAACAGAGATTACTGCATATGACATATCTAGTTGTAAAGATCCTTGAAGTTTGGCTCCCCATGATATGGGTAACAACACGTCATACTTTGGTGGGATGTCAGCAACTCAATATCCATAAGGATGCTTTTAGCAGTATATTGGATGAAAGTGGCACACATGTCTTTAATCAATCCTAGACACTTTACCTGACTAGAGTCAAATGAGAATAAGTCTTTATAAGGCCTTGTAATGTCTAGGTTTAATTTCTCCATTACTGATTTGGGCATTAAATTATGAGAGGCCCCAGAATCCAACAATGCATTGTGTAGAATTTTGTCATGGATACTAAGGCTAATGTAAAAAGGTGGAACTCCTCCTTCTAATGGTTTTCCATTAACATCTGGACCAAATACGAGTTCTGGTTGGTCATCAAACAAGTTAACTGAATCCTCATTTTCAACAATGTTTAAGGTCTGGTTTATCTGTGATTCATAAGTTTCATTCTTGATTAGTTTTGTTAAAGGAATTGAAATCTTTAGCTTTGCTATCTCTGTTCCCAAATTGAATGGCAAAGAGACTTTTTATGTTCAAAGGTTTTGAATTTTCGCGGCAGGGATTTGAGTAGGCTTGTCTTCTTTTTCTTTATTGGGGATCTCCTTATGTGGATTTTCAAATATGATGTTTTGAGCTTTTTCCACTGGTTCCTTATTTGGAATTAAAGTGGATGGTTGATCAGCAAAAGGTTGATCTGAGGTTATATCTACAATTGTGGGGCCAGGAGGATTTGGGTTCTACCTAGGGATAATTTGGAGGATTTTTGAAATGGGGGCTTCTTTTATTTTCTTGGGTTGATTTTGGGTTGTTCTCTTAGTTTGGTTAGGACATCAACATTCTTTTTGCTTCTTAGATTATACTTTTTATGAACTTCGAAGATGGCAGAATCATATCCTTGTTTATAATCAAATGATTCCCCAGACTGTACTTGTAATTGTTGTAGCATATACAGTTCCTACTCATCTTGGGTTAGAAAAACAGTGTCCTCATCATTTATTCCCATTAGGTTAATTAGTGTATGTTGCTCTAGATCTTCTGGATGGGATGTCTCTGCAAATTTTTCTTGAAAAGGAGGCCTTATGTTCTGATCTGGTCCGTTTTTCCCAATGTTTTGGTTGTTTCTAAAATTTGGGTTTCTAACTGGAGGTTCTTGTTGGTTATCCCATTGGGGTTTCCTTTCCATGTTCCATATTCTATCCATTAGTCTTTCCATTCTTTTGGCTAAATTATCTATTTTAATGTGAGATGGTGAAGTTTCATTCTTAACAGTTCCTCTCCTTTCATTTCTAACTCTAGCCCTTTTAGCTAACAAATTAGCTTCTACACTAACTGCTACACTTTGCATTTCTTCTAATGTTGGGGGGTTTCTTTCCCTAAGTTGGTATGCCATATCTGTGTCAAAACCATCAGGGAAATTTATTAGTCAGGTGGGGGTCTAAGGTTAACTAGGATTGCATTATATATGTTATTGAATCTAGTGCAGTAATCTTCAACAGTTTCATTGGGTCCTCTTCTAATATTCTCATATTCTGAAAGGATTTGTAAGGGATTCTTTTTCTTTTCCCACCTATCAATAAACAACCTTTGAAAAATTGCTAGGTCTGCTATGTGGTTGGTAGGAAAGGCTTTAAGCCACTTCTTGACATCGAGAGTCAAATTTTGGGCAAAGAGTCTCATATAGACATCTGGTTCATCTATTTCATGTAGTTCAAAAAAGTTAGACATCTTATTTACATGTTGTTGGGCAATGTATTGACCAGTATCATCAAACATGAAAATCTTACTCTGATAATCTGCAGGCATAGCATGAAGTTGGGCAGGTAAAACAAAAGGAGAATATCTATTTTCCATTGCTGTAAGTTGGAAGGGGCTAAGATGTGGGGTTGAGGTACTTGGAAATAACGCAATAGTGGATGAAGAACTAGGACTAGTAGGTGATGAATGAGTAATGATAGGTTGGTGAGGGAGTGAAGGTACAAATGGTGGTGAAGAATGGAATTCAAAAGGTATTATTGTTGAAGTTGAAGGGAATAATGGTGAACTCAAAGTAGTGTACAATTGTCTAGAAATCTCAAGGGTAGTGGTAGCATTAATGGATGATTGTGGAGATTTCAAAATGTACTCATCAATTGATTTGTTGGCCTGTTGAACTTCAAGGACTACAATAAAATCAGGATCTATAACAATTTCATCGATTGCACTTTCAGATTTTGTTCTAAATAATGAAAGTTCAAATAGCACATCAAAGGGAAGTTCCTCTAAAAATAACCACTCATCAGGACATGAATTAGCTTTAACTAATGGTATTTGACTAACTCATCTTTCTTCTTTTTTAGATTTTCTTGAAATCAAGGTGGGATTAGCAACTACTGGGGCAAGGCTTGGATCTAGAATAGCCCTAATAAAATGAGTCTTCTTAGAAGCAAGAATTTCAAAATTTTTAGTTGTTTTCATGAAATTGTTTCAAAATAACTTCTAATAAACAACTTTAAGAGGCTCATAATATAGAATTATAATTTTCTTAAAGCTTTATTAGGACTGAGGAGTCGTTGGTTCCCCAATGGAGTTGCCACTATGTTATCACTCAAAATTTTCTCTAGAAGTTATTAGAAGAAAGAAAATAATGGAGGTAACCACAAACCAAATTTTGGGCATAGGCTTTAGCCAACCTATACTCAAAGAGGGATCTCTTTGTATGATTTATCTTTGTTTGCTGGGATTTCATCTTAGTTATGAATGTTCAGGGGGTTTTTTATTTGTATTGAAGATTGGGTGGTGGGATCCTTAAACAATATGGATAGAATGATGTCTTTAGACCATTGGGCTATGGAGTCAATAGAAGGGCAGCAGAACTAGATCAACTCACTAAAGGGAATGTTCAAAGGGCAAGATAGCAGAGTAAAATCTAGGTCTTTAAGGCAGGGGTGAAATGGTTTTAACCAGGGTGAGAGAGAAATTAAAAATTCTCGGACCGGGATTTAAATGAGGAACAGAGGGTAATCGAAAACAAAGGGCAATTAAGAATCCTTTGCCATATATTATAAAGAGACAACCTAAAACAAGGAGCAATTAAGAATTCCTTAACTTAGATATCAGTAGAAAATATTTATATGCCTAACTATTAAAATTGAGTGTAATTAAACAAATTCTGAGATAACATTCTAGTTATAGCATTTAGATTCTGAAATACATTAAAGATTGTGGAAAAACTTTAAGAAATATAACAACAACATGAGAAAATACTTGTCTGCACTTCAATCAACACATGAATCATTTGAAATATCTTGTCTTTATTCATCAATACAGCTTGTTGGCTCAATCAATGATCCAATAGCTTTATAGTATTTTGATCAAGAAGTCTATAGAAATGTCTAAGAGTCCACCTTACATACTACGAATTGTAAGTATTTATAAAAAAGTTTTATTACAAAATATCTCAAAGACTCTTGAGATTTAATCTAGGAAATCAAAATATCTCCTTGCAAGAAGATAGAGATAGCTATTGAATTATTTTACGTTGTCCCATTTATTGTGGTACTCCTGGCCTTTATGGTTTGGTTTTAGCTCTTTATGCTCTTTGTTGTTTGAACTATTACGTTGGAGGCTTTATTTACTTCAAGCTTTCATCTGATACTCTTTGACGCTGATACCCTTTGACTTTGATGACCTGTCAATATCCTTTACTGTGTTTTTTCCTTTACTGTACATTTTAACTTTTTACTCTGTATTCATCAGTAAATTATTTAGTTTTTATGTGTATGAGCATCTGGTAGTGGATATTGGTTAATTTTCTGTATGTTTTACATGTTTGTCTTCTAACTGTATACTCTGTCTGGTTCCTCTTTTTTGACAGTCAATGCTTCCGTGTGAATGTTTTTTTCTTTGTTCTGTGTGCAATTGTTTTCTTCTTCTGAATGAAGGTTTTTTAATAGGTTTCCAGTTGAGTCTTGGGGTAAACAAGTTCTGTGACTACTATCAAAACTGTTTATCCAAGCTATGGTCTTTTGCTAATTACCTGCAAAATACAACAATCATTGAGAAAACACAGGTTGGCAAGAAAGTCAATTGATGGCTTTATTGCCCAGGGATGTCTAGGGAAGGAGTCATGGCAATGTTTTGAAAGCAATTGGAGGTCGAATTTTGTTGTAGAGTTTCAGGGTGGCACCGAAGGTTTTGATAAGTTTTACTATGAAATGGTCAAAAGGAATGAAAATGAGGGCTTTCAAGGTTTAACAGGCAACTTTTTAAATTTGGCGCAGAAATTCATATTTATGAATAGTAGGTGGTTTATCAAGTTGAGCGGAGAGACGATATTAGAGGTCATCACAACGCTTATGAGGGTCGGGTGGTATTGAGGAGGGGTCACCCAATCTACCTCCGCGATTGACATGTATCCTTTGGGGTTTGGGGGAAAACTGCTTTATCGGGTGGGTAACAATCGGCCATCGGGTGCGACCGATATGGCTATGGATCATTGGATGAGGGGGATGGTGATCAGATGGTAATCGGGCGAGTGAAGCACGCAAGTGATAAAAGCATGGTTTTCGGGGGGGGGGGGCGCAAAGCTTTAATCCTTGGTGGATTGTGATTATTTAAGAGGTCAATGACGGATTAAAATGATCGGGCAGGGCTTAATGAAGGTTTAACTTAACTTCAGGTAAAGGTTGGACATCGGGTGAGCCCAATATGGTTGTTCATCATTGGATCTGGGCACAGATGATTGAAAGGTGGTCAGGTGGTGAAATAGCACGGACAAAATGGGAAAAAGTTTGGGGGGTGAGGCTTTAATCACAAGTGATTTGTGATTAATTCAAGGTTAATGAGGGGATTAGTTTGTTTTGTTGGGATAAGGGGTAACTATATAATTTTTATTAAAACTAAGGGTTGGGGGTATTTACTTATGGGATTTAATTAATATATGGGAAAAGGTTTTATCGGGGAATTATATAATAAAATTAAAATTTAATATGAAATGTGAAGGGCGGAGTGGATTTTTCCCTAAGTAAAATGGCAATGTTTGTGCATATGCTTTGTACTTAGGATAAAATGTTTTTTGTGGGTTTTTTGGGTGAAATAGGATTTACATGGGGGTTTTCACTTTTCCTAGGCAAACAAAGCTTATCCTTAGGAAAAGGGGTTTTATTGGAGTAATGAAGGGGGAATGGATTTTATGAAGGGGACTCTAGTACTTGATGTCCATAAGCCATTAAGCCGAGGGTCTGGTACCACCAAAAGTCAGAGAAATGCTCTAAGCCTCTTTAACTTGAAAGATTAAAGTACTAGAATATACTTGTAGATAGGAAATTAGTAAGTAAAGGGGAAAAGTGAATGAGGGGGAGTTAATCACATTAACTTGGAAACCTTTGCTTTTGCCTTCATAACTGATCATACATGTTGAAATATGTGTCTAAGCCTGATGCATGTGTTTTGATCCAATCAACTTTGTAGTTCAACAACCTTTCTTCTACTTACCCATTTCTTACCCTAACATGTTTTCTTCATTTCTTTAGGTGCATTTAGGCTAGCAAACCCTTATATTATCTTTTCTTTTATAAAACAAACTATCTATTTCTAACCTTATATCATCCAAGGGCTTAGATTAAGCTTATGAGCTCCTTTTATTCCCTACCTATCTAATGATCTGCCAAGATTAAACTGTTTGGTCAGATTTTATTCTCTAACTATAAATATAAAATTCAAAGCATGAAATAACCATGATTAAACAATTTGATTACCATGGATTGTGGCATGAATAACAAGCTGCACACAATCATTATTATGCATAAAAGTAAATAGTAGTGGCATTTAGACTTGCTCACTTTCATGGTCTATTTTTGTCTTTGGGGGTTCATATATTTTCATTTTTTGACCTTCTCTTATTATTTTGTCCTTTGATTTTTCTTTTAGGACATGCCCTCTTTACATTCTTTTATTTTTTAATATGAAAACATTTGCAGAAAGCAAAGTTATGTACAACATTACAAGGCTTAACCTTAGTCATTCAAAATGATGACTCCTATTGGTATAGGAACCTAACAAAACCAACCCACTTTAGCTTATTTATTTTGGCTTTGATAACATCATGCTTGGAAGGATGGATAGGCCTTTGTTTTTGGTGAATGGGAATGCCACCATGTCATGTGTTAATATGGTGTTCAACAATGGTGGGATCAAGTCTAGGCATCTCATAATAGGACCGAAAACATCATGAAATTATTTGAATAAGTTAATGTAAGTTTCAATTTCTTCAGGGGTGCATTGTGCCCCCAAGGTGATATTTTCTTCAACCTCTAGTTTATTCAAAATGTTAATTTTTATGGCAAGGGAAATGTTAGCCATATTTCCTTCTTCGAAAGCATATGGTGTGGGAATGGTAATTTTAAACCAATCGACCTCACCATGGATGAAGTCTTTGGACTCCATAGCATATTGATCATGGGTTTGTTGTAGAAGAAAGTATGCACGAAGGTGCATATCATTCCAAGGGTAATCAAGGTTGTCCATGGATTCCATGATGTCTACATCAGAATGAAAGATGTGAGGATGGGAAGAAGAGGTACCACATGATGAAGAGGAACTACCTGAAGCATCTTCATGAGAGACAAGGTTCACATATGCATCATCATCATGGTTGGGGAGATGACTAGTAGATGTGACATCTACCGATGTTGAGACTGAAATGTCTTCCAAAGTAGGTTCAAAATAAGAATAATAGGAAACTCCTAAAGACTCTGAATATATAGATCCCATGGATGACTATAGGTAGAGAATAGGGGTTAAACTATCTATCATCTCAACATCAGGAAGGGGAATCACACTGGCGGGTTAAGAAACCTCCTATCTTGGTGAATCGATGGGGTCAGGACCCATAGGTAGAGCATAGGTGGAACCAATATGGGCAACATCTAACTCGTAAAGCACTTGAAGCGTATCACAAAAATCTTCAAGATGGGGATAGTGATGAAAATATTGTCCATATTTATCACACAAAACACAAGGGTGATTGGCACATAAGGTTTTTCTAATTTTGGCTGGCTTAGGTAAGGTAACATGGACCTCAGGAATGTTAGAGTCAGGAAAGGTATCAATGACCACATTCTTAATATGAGGCAGCTCAAGACAATTATTGATGGCATGCCCAACAAAGTAACACAAAATGCATGGAGGAGAGGGCTTTGGTGGTTTAGGATGAGTGGGATTTTCTTGGGGTGCCTTATATTTGTTTCCCTTTTTCTAGGATTTCCCCCCCTCACCAAACGTTTTCAAAATGTGAGTGGCTATTTGTTGAGGTTACCATGGAACTGAAGCAAAGGAAGGGGTGGTTACAATAGGTTGAACTAGAGTCAAAGCTATATAAGGCTTGAGTTTATCAAGAGGAGTGTTTGCAGGAGGATCAATGTACTAGATTGGGACCCCAAAGGTGATGTTAGGAAAATTGAACGTGGCCATTACATGGGTAGAAAATATTCCTGGTGGTGGGAACCAGAAAGGTATATGACTAGAGTGGTAATGACCTCGAGGAACTTATCCTGGATGAGAGAGACCCAAGGGAACGATTCCAAGTGGAAAAGGATTGGGAGAGATACTAGCACGAGGAAGATGGCATGGAGGAATTATATGTGAAGGATGAGTTAATCCTTGAGCAGGAGGTTACGGGGGCATTGGATACTGAGAAGGCATACCAAACCGCTTGCTTGTGGCTTGTGATGCTTGAAGCATGCAAGCACTGGAAGAGTTAGGCTTAAAAGGAGTAGGCAGTGGGCCATAATAAGCCCCAAGCAATGTGGAATATTTATAGACTCAAAGGGAAACATCAATAATGAAGTAACATTTCGACCTAATGGTCCTTTGGGGATCTTGTTGGGGGGGGGGTGTGGGGGCTCTACCTTAGGTAGAGGGATTTGTAAGGTTCCATTTGGTGACAATAGAGGCTTAGTGGAAATTTTTGGTTGGGAATCATTCATTGGCTTTGAAAGAGGCTTTTCCTATTGGAGCGACCGATTCTGGTGCTTGACTTGTTCAGTGTTGACTTCTTCAGAATTCATTATGAGGATATAGTAATATTTCTAGCCAAATTGTGAAGGTTGGGGGGTTGCATTACTTTGGGTGGTATAGCAGCCACATATCCTTAATGAGGAAAAGTATTTGTAAGCATAGTCGGTTGTGATGAAGCAAGAGGGGGAGGAGGTGGAGCTATGGGTTGAGGTCCTCTAGAGGTAGTTGCTTGAGCTTCCCATGTGTGACACATTTGAGTTAAAAAGGTAAATTCCTGAGGATAATGGCCAAAAAATCCACAATAGGAACAAGGTTTATTGGTTCTAAGAGCCTTGTTCTGATTGGATTGTATGCCCTGTTCTTGGGTTGCAGGGTTATACTAGTCACCCTTAGGGGTATTAGGTTTTTGACCTTGATTTCATTGGTTTCCTTAAGGTTGTTGTTTTTGGTTACTTTTCCTCTTGTTTCTTCTCTTGGGTTTAGGGGGATTGGGAGTACTCTGATGATCATACACTTGATTCTGTGGAGGTGGTTGTTGTTGGGGTAGAGGAGGCAGATGCATAAGAAGTTGAGGCATTAGTGCCAGTGGGGTTGGAGTGTTAAGCAATGCATAAGGATATTAAGAATTTGTGACAACATTTGGATAACTAGGTTGAGAAATAGTTGACCCTGGCATTAACTGATTTGGATTAGGATATTCATATGATGTGCTTGTACCTTAGTAAGAGTTAACACGTGAAGGATCAAGAGGGGAATAGGTGTAAGAAGAACTAGTTCCCCCCTAGGGTTGACCGTAACTCATGATAGTTTGGGGATATGGTGATGGTTGAGGGTGGGAAATAGATCCAACAATACCATAAGTGACATGAGATTCCCCAAATGCATTAGCAACACTAGGTCGAGGTAGATCAGGGAGGATAGTATAAACATAGCCATTAGATAGGATAGTATATATTAGATCATATTTTAAGGCTATATAGAGAGCTTCTTCCTCAGTCTGATGGAAGTGAGAGGTGACATATTTACCTATGGGGGACAAAAGAGTTCTCAAAAAATAACTCGTGTATACACGGACTTAAAACTTAGGGGCCCTATGCATGCTCCTCCTTCTATGCCATTCTTGTACATGGTTAGAAAGATGGCTAGCATAAATTTGATGAAAAGAGGTTAATATTTCGGTACTTGTGTCGTATCAAAGAGGTAACTAGAAATAGGAAAGAAAATATCTGGCGAGAGTTGTAAAGGTGGAATGGGAGGCATGCGGTTGGTCCATATACCATTTGGCAGCAACTCCAGTTAGGGTGCATTGTAAAAGACAAAGACCAATGGAGTCTTCGATAATGGAATTCGATGAACAACACATGTGAAAAGACTAAACATGATTTGTGGGGTCTTCTCTAGGATTACCTTTGAACTTGTGGATGTCAAAAGGAAGCTTGGTAGGCATATGAGGCCAATTTGGGTTATGGAGAAGAGAATCATTGATGAAGTGGTTGAAATAAAGGAGGATGAAACCAGTCATATAAGGAAGTAAGGGAGGGTTAATAGCCATATAGGTAGAGGTTTCGCTTGTGGGGTTACGTTGGTTACCACCTAGGTTTCCACTTCCCACATGAGTGCCTAACATGGTGGTTGTATGGGGTTGGGAAGATGCAGAATCAAAGGAAGAACTAGAAGAAGCAATGGAACTAGATTTAGTATGGGGACTCCATGGAGGACTAGGAGGATGGGTTCCAATTCAACGAGAGGGAGTAAGATTCCCTAAAGGAAACTGGGGGATAAGACAATGAAGTCTCGTGAAAAAATGTCTATGGGGTGCAATGGTGTCAAGAAAAAGATGGCTCAAATGACTAAAGGGTGATGATAGGAGAAAAGAGTAATGAACAACAAGAAAATGCATATTTTAGTGGTACCAAGTGTAAACTAACTATAATGATATGCTAATCTCATTCAATAAAAATATCTCTTATCAAAGAAAAAATGACCTCTAGCCTAAAGGTGATCTAAATCCTTAAACAATTCTTAGATATAATATTTTAGATGGCCTTCCAAGAGACTTCTTACTTGATGGAATACTATCCACGCAAGCAAAAATTTCTAAAGAAATATGAGGTAGAGGACCAATTGCTTACCCACAACCAGTCCTATAGGGTGTTTCCCAAAGATTGGCCACTGATATTACCTTCATCCCTTGGGGTGGCCAAGTCTTTAGCTTCTTAGTGATCAACCAAAACATGAAATTCCCTAACACAGGTTGGGTAGCCCTGAGGAGAACTAATCTCACCGTTATCTAGCCCAACCGCCTCTAAATCTAGTTTCTAACACACTCTGACTTTGGACATTGGGATGGTGAAGGATTTTAAACTCCCTAATATGTCAAATTTATATGTCTCAATGTAAGCAATTGATGGGTGTTATTGGAAACATATATCACTGATCCTACACCTAAATACAAAGGTTGTTTTGTCCCTCATTCCCAAGTGGGCTTAATCTATGTGAGTTGAATTATTAAGGTGTATTGTTTCAAGTCTTGGCTTGGCAGTGTTAACGAAGCTCACGTTCTCTTAGGGTGTGTATGTGTGACAAATGTGTCAAGTGGATGATTTAATTGAGCATGTTCTGATTATTCCATTGTTGCTAAAAATAAAGCCAATAAATTGTAAATAATATTAAAAATGAACAATAAACAAATAGTAAATTGAAGCACACAACCCTCCACCCAAGAAGGAAATCAAGAAAAAAAATAAGAGGGAAAGCAAGCCATGAAAGGACACAAACAATAGCCAAAATATCTAATGTCTAAGCAAAAACAATTGGGATCTAAAGGCAACAAGCTATTGAAAATGGGGAAAAAACACTGACAAACAATGATGGTGAAAACGCTGGAAAAGGATAGGCAAGAAGCTCCAAAATGAAGGATGCACAATGGGATCTTGAGGGGGGGAAACAACACAAGAATATAAAGGGAGTGAAGTGTGTTAAAAACCTATCTAAAAGGGTTGTAAAATAGTAAACAAAATACTATTAAAAAATTAGTGGTTGAAAATGTTGGAAACCAGACTCCTCAACTCTGCAATTCTCGTCCTAAATGATGGAGATGTACTCTAAACCCTGGGGGGGTTTCCCTTCCTCGAGAAACTAATAAGTGGGTCCAGGCCTAAGAGTGACTTAGGTAATAATAAAAATTTTTCCCAGCACACACGCAACAGTTCTCACCAAAAATGGAAAAATCTGAAGAAAAAAATCTAAAAAAATGCAAAGTGCGGAGATTGGTTTGAAAAGTGCATTAAGCGCAGTTTTTGGCTTGAAAAATATGTTATGGGTGCAGAAAAAGGGCCAAAGGTGTGCTTTGTTCTCACTTCTCCCACTCGACATATCAAACCTAGATTGTGTCATCTCCTTCTCAGTTGGTACCTATGACCTGTAGAAAGATATGGAACCCCAATAGAAACAAAAAAAATTCCAAAAAACAAAGGAGATCTAAAAATAGAAATTGAGAAGGCTAAAATAGATAGAAAAACACTAAAGATATATGAAATAACAGTCACCAAGTTTTTGAATTACTACACTAGTGGAGTCGTCATTTGTTAGTATGAAAATTCTTAGTAAGTATACCAAAAATGTTTTAGTTAAGTCACTAGTGACAAGTGACCCTAACAACAAAATATGGTTGTTTACACTTTAGATCTAGAATGAAAAGAATAAAAACCTTGCAACAAAAGATCATATGCAACCCAAAACATACAACAACAAAAATGAAAGTGTAGCAACCCAATGGATCATATAAATAAGCAAATTTTATTAATAGAAATAATACACCTGGTGAGGAGAACTTATAAACTTGGGTCTATAGATCCCCCTCCATGGGATGGGTCATTTTGATTTCCTTGTGCTTCAGCAATCTGTTTCTTTCTCTCAACTTGCAATTGGCATAAAACAAACAAAAAATATCTTGAACTCAAGTGGGAGCTCAAATGTGATAAGACGATAGTGGTGATAATGAGAATGATCAAGGAAAAGAATGAATGGAAAAACCCTCTATTTATAACAGAGTATTGAGCTAAATTAGGAATTAGAAAATAATAAAATATTATTGACCAAATCAAAATATAGCCATTGGGAATACTTTATTATATTTTTTGGAGAGGGAAAAAATATTCAAAATGGTCAAATATATTTACTTAGAAAGTAGTTGAAGTAATTAACAAATAAAAATGATTTATTAATCAATTTGTGAGATTTTTTTATTATTATTAAATAGTGGTTTAATAATTATCTCATAAGGAAAATATGGAATAAATATGGAATAATAAATCAATAGTGACTTATTTAAATATTCCAAGGTGATTAAGTTAATAATTATTTTTAGAGAAAATTAAATAAATAATTATTTATTTAGAAACTATTTAAGAAAAATGGTTTACTAATTTATTTCTCATGGTTAGAGTGGTTTTACCATGGTAAAATTAATCCTGTGTATTTTGATCCACCTAGTAAGAAATGTCTAGGTACTCATTTTTTGGGTGATAACAACGAGAAAATAAAAGAAAAGAAAAACAAGTGCTACATAGTAGTTTGTCCCTGCCGTTTTGTAAAAAATAGTGAAACTATCAATATATTAAAAGAATTAATTACTATGCTTTGTAAATGTAGTTGTAAAATGTATCTTTGGTGCCACATTTAACAATGGGGATACACGCTTATATTGCATTGGTTGAAAACCGAAGCATGGTAGTTGAAATTACACAACAACCAATTTTTTTTGAAGTATGCTCCTATAATATAGACAACTAACATTATTTGTTAATTTTCAAATTATTTCATTAGTTATTTTATGATGTGTATGCTAATTTTATAACTATCTTATGTAAATATGAAAAGATAAACATGAATTTAGAAATGCAAAATTGGTAATGTTTTAAATTCCATTAATTAACATAAAAGAGAGGATTGGAATACGTTAACAACATCTCTCATTATAACCACAAAATTTAAATTTAAATTTAAATTAAAAATAAATAATTCATATTTCAAAGCAATGAATGAGTCATGATTCTCATCCAAAGTTTCATGTCATTAAATTGATCTTGCGTCTAGATGAGGAAACCATAGGTATTTTAGCTATTTTTACAATTTTGTTTGTGGACTAAGTGAATTTTCCCCCAAAAACTTTGTAGTGGTTAAGACAAAAACTTTTTTGTTTTTGTAATCATAGTCTGAATCCTAACACTTGGATTATAGAGAATTCGCAACTCAAATTTGTGATTCCAATAAATTCTATCAAATTTATAGCAAATTCAATTGAAAACATATACCCAAACTCTAGAACTTCAAAAAAATAAAATGCAACATTCAAAATTCAAAGATGATTTTACTATACAAAATTCATAATTCTACTATGATTTTAGTATTCCAATCTTAACACTCTCTCATTGTCTCACACAGATCTATTCATTAAAAAGACACAAAATAAATGAATCAAAGAAGATTGAGCTCACATTTATTTTTCCCAATTTCATCCTGAATGTCCAAAAATGATGCCATTAGACATTAAAAATCTAATTCTAGCAAAAAAAATAGTCGGAGTGGGAGAGCAGGTTGTCATAATTAAATAAACAAATTGCATTGATGACTTATTAGCACTGGCAGTGGTAGTGGTTGTGGATGGAATGTTAAAAAAGATTAGATGGTTGAGTTTGAGTATGATAAATGAGGTAGGGCATCATATCAATATGGTTTTCACGCTGAGAGTGGTTTTCCAGATAAATCATGGCAAGCATGCCATGATTTGATTAGAAAAATAAATAAATAATTCGATTAATTTTTTTATACTAAAATTTCCATATATAGATGAAGAATAATATTTTATATTATATTTACTAGCCTAGATTCATCTAACTCCTCGTCTATCATATGTTTGGGGTGCAAACCTTCTCTTTGGAATGTAGAAATTGAAGAAATATTTTCACCTCAAAAAAAATTGATCCCTCTCAATACATGATAAATCTAAAATTAGATGAATATAAACTAACAATAGCGTCCTAACCTCTTCTCACTTATTATGTTATGTATACTATTCCATTCCTTTACTTTTACTACTACTTCCAATATTTATTTTATTTTTCTCTTTAGAGTGAATAAGTAGTATCAACTTAAAAGCAACCTTACCACTAATGTTTCATAAGAATGGAAAAGCTAAAAAAACATTAAAAACATGAAAAACCAATGTTCTTTTTTAACAAAATATTAAGTCATATGCCAAATAGATTTTCAAACTTTAATATAAAGACATACAACATGTTTCAACCTGTTAATATTAATATTATGTGAGAGAAAGTAAGAGTTTAATTTATTTTTTTACTATTTATAATAATATAAACTTTTTTTAAAGTCATTGATATGTTTGGATGCTCATGAAACCCAAATTCAATGGTTCAAATACAAAACATTGAATTTTCGACATCAAAATTAAATGCCCACGTAGAACCTAATAAGTTTGAGGCTCTGCATGTGTCTACGGGGAATTACCCTTGTAAATTTCTCAAACTAATACCCTACACGTTCTACAAGGAACTGCCTCCCTCTATACAAATTCTCAAACATGACTAGGGAAAAAAAATGCTCCTCCATGTGATTACTTAGAAACTAGAAGTTCCTAGTGAGGCACTCTAATATACTTATCCAAGGACCAAAGATAGTATTTAAAGTACTAGTCTCAAACATACATGTATCCTCTTCCATGAGAATTCAGTGAATAAACTCCTGATACATAATTGATACAATAATAACTGATGATGAGTTGTCTAGTTACTGAGAAAATTGGATTATGTTTGTCAGTCTAAACAAAGTTATTACTTTGTGTATTATTTAATTGTGCTTTGACTTCGGCCCAGGAGTCCCTGGAACTGATGGAAATCGCATTGACATGCATCAAAAACATCGTTATTGGCCGTAAATCCACAAAGTTATTACTTTGTGGATTTTTTAATTCTTCTCTCAACAAACAAGTTCACGAAAAAGAAGTGGAGTTGATAAAATAAATTTATGCTATTATTTATAATATTATGATAATGTTAGTGACCATACCATCCCATGATGGGACCTGTGTATTCTGGCTCATTAATCAATAAAATGACCAATAACATGTTCAATTTGTAGTCAATTTGATTGCAAAAAAAATAAAATATTGTCAAATAATAGTAAATTTTATTGTGCAACGTTAAACTATGGAAACTTTGCAAATTTTTTTGGTCAAACCCAAACAAATATGGGTTTGAAAAAAAACTCAACACAATATCATAATGTTTGCATCAAAGATAATAAAGGACTTTAATCATTTAATGATGAGAATGAAATGAACTTGACATGGAAAAGCATTTTAAAAACAATTATAAGAAAAATGATAGGGTAAAGCATTCACTACAAAAATATAGTGATATTTTTTTAATTAACAATATTTAGTCACCCAAGCACTAAAGGAACTGTAGGTCATTGTATTGGGATGTAGCTCACTCAGTACATAGCTCTATCTTGAACCATTGTTGGATAGAAAAGATGGTACGAGACAGGAAGCAAGGGAACTCAACCAATGGACCAACGGTAATGTGTTAAGGAATGCGCAAAGGTGTCACCATTCACAAGTATGTTTGCAGTATGGAAGAAAGGCACAAAACTATAGAATCATAGCTTAAACCATTGATCTGGTAGGTTAAGTAGTTGATGGTTAAGCTACTAATGGCTATGCATAGATAGAAGATCAAAAGTTAGCAGTAGTACGACCAACAACAACGCCAGCATAAGTAGCATAGAAAGCATAGTTGTTTCTACATGCTACATGATTAAAAAAGGATCATCTTGAGATAAAAAAGGATCATCTTGAGATCATGAATAATCTAACACGTCTAACTAGGGGACTCTCGTTGCTCAAATTTTTAAGTTTGTTTTTTTCAGAATTTTTAGTTCGCAAGTGTTGAAATTGCATAGCCCAAAAAAAAAATCAAGAAATTAAGGATTATTTTAATGACAATTTAAATAAGAAAACAACATAATCATCACAAATCATATTACCCAATTCCAATAAAATTCATCTCCTTAAGTTCAGGCTAAAATGAAAATCACTAATTATTTTCCACATTTATTCTCAAATGACTAAACTAGAATGAATGAAATTGATGAAGAAATCCCATTGGAATTTGTGCACATGAAAAAGAAATGGAGCCAACCTCTAGCACCCCATATAATTCCTCCATCCAACCTCAAATTCCTCAATGATGAACTCATTCAAAATTGAACTCCTCCAACACTGATATCCTCTAGTTTTGAAAAACCAAACAAAAGTTAACCAATTTGCAAATAAAATTATACCAACAAATTAATATCAACCTGACTTGCAAACAAGGTTCAACAGAAAAGACAGAGCGAAACTTTGCAATGGGATCATGACTAAATATATATAAACTTAGTTAAAATATTCTGATCCAAAAAAAAAAAATCGTCAAAAAACACAAGAGCCGAGATTCCCCACCCCCCCCCCCCCGACTAGGCAAAAATCCGTTGCATGCGCTAACTTTAATGTTAAAAATTTTCAGCTGAAATCTATTTTAATCATTCAACGAAAAAAAAAAAAACTTCAACTAAAAAAAAAAAAAAATGTCTAATTCGGCCAAAAAAATGGAATAGTTCGTCCAAAAAGATACAATGACAAATTTTCCACTGTCAATTCTCACAAAAGTGTAATCCAACTTCGAATTTATACTCGTTAACAATTCAATGCCTTCTTTGACCGAGATCAACCCAAGAGTCTATAAATATTCCTCATTATTAGGGGCATATTATGGTGCACCACCATATCTGAAATTGGAAGAAAAACTTGATTTTCCTCTCACACTTTGCAAACCAGTTAAACTTGGGTATTTAAATGTAAACTTAGTTTGACAACCTCTTAAAAGATGACAAGTTAAGTTTTTACATGAACTTAAAGTGAAATAATTCATATGCAACTCAATATGATAAACATGAAGAGAAGAAACCAGCAAGTGATAATGGAGTTCACGCCTCCTGGGCTATGTCTTCGAACACTACTCCAATGGCTAGACTGCTATATTGATTTGAGCAGAAAATGGACACATTACAACTTGTTTACTTTGGAGTGGCTTGGTTCTCCTACAAATAAACATTCTCCTACAAATAATTCTCACTAAAAAAAATGACTCCCTATAGCAAGTCATGATTGTCAACAAAAAAAGGACTCTCTCACAATAGATCCTTGTACTCCACCTAAAATAAAGAAACATAAACATACAACTACTTCACAATGAAGTGTTGAAAAGGGATTCTCTCATAAGCACATTGATAAAATGCTAAAAATAGTTACTCTACTGAAGTAACAACTGTTGCATATGAAACTGTAAGATTGGAAAACCTCTAACTAGGCTCTTTCCATGCTCAAAATGACTCTATCTGGCCTCCAAAACTCACTTCGTCTTTAGCACTAAAGGACTTAAATATGGAAATATACCATCATAGAGTGCTCAAATCATAAATATGAGGCTATCATTGAGTTCAACACACTCAAAAACCCCTATCTAGGCACTTCTTGAGCTCAAAAAGGTTAAAAATTGATCAAGATATGCCTCTTGGTTAGGGTCAAGTGGCGTGCCATGTGGTTGGGGATAACCGTGAGTTTAGCCCTCTACTCTAGTTGGCATGGTCATGTGGCATGATATGGTTGGGGGCCAGGCCAACCGCTTTCCCTCGTCGTCTTATCTCCATCGTCGACTCTAGTTATAGTCGTGTGGGTAGCACATGAAACCCAGGGCCAAGGCCTAACCTTCCTAATCTGCTCCCTTCCATCACAGGCATATGGCGAGTCCAGTAGAGTCAAGGGTTGGGACCAACTCCCCGACCCCTCTTCCATTTTCTGTGGGTTCTATGGAATGCAATGTGACCTGGATCTGGGGCTAACCACCCGAACCCTCCCCCAAACAGTCGACCATGTTAATTTAAATATAAATGGAGTTCTATAGTAATTAAGAACTAATACAGTGGCATAGAAGTTGGGCATTGAATTGTGTTTTGGTAGGTTGAGGGGTCAAACCTCACCAAGGCCCTTAGGCCTATTATAAAAAAAAATTCCAATCACCGAGGGCCACATGGTGCCCTCCAATTGGGTCATGTGGCACCTTACAATTGGTCCACTTCACACCATATGCACAAAATAAAATTCCATCACCTGCAATTGTATGACTGGGCCATGTGTCAAGCCTATATTGGTTCACCATCATCTGTACCTTACACAGTCAATTGATGACGTCATATGTACAATCTGCTCAATCAGTAGCCTAGCCAACAATGTTGTTTGACTTTTTTGCTATTGGGCAAAAACTTCAGAACATCATAAATTCTTCATACGACATCAAATTGAGGTGATTCAAATGACGTTGGAATCATGACAATGAACATTATGATTTTATGGTGGTTTTAAGAGATTCTGAGCACTTTCATTTTTGAGCCTATTTTTTATCTCTAGATGATACTCCCCACTAGGAAGTTTTGGACCTCCAAAAGTCTATCTTAACTCAAAAAATAAGTGAGGAAAAAGCTCATTTACTTTCCCAG
Organism: Pinus taeda; assembly: GCA_000404065.3. NCBI lineage: Eukaryota > Viridiplantae > Streptophyta > Pinopsida > Pinales > Pinaceae > Pinus > Pinus taeda. The sequence continues at coordinate 117,921 of APFE030713242.1, forward strand.
TATCAATCCTTCTTGATTTGCTTGAATTGGTGTTTTTGAGTCTCATTCAAGACACTCCACATCAACTCTGCGTGAATTCCTTATCCTCCTGTCAAGAATTTTGTCTTTCTGTAATTCTCTTAAACATTCAAGGATAAAAATTTCATTGGATGGAATCTGAACATTCTCTCCAAGACCATCTTTCTTTTTCTCAAACAAACTCCACATTGAAGTATTTCTTTGCTGAAAAAAAAAAAAAATAAAATAAAAAAATAAAATAAAATAAAATAAAAATAAAAAAAATTAAATAAAAATAAAAAATAAAATAAAAAAAAAAAAAAAAAAAATAATAATAATAATAATAATAATAATAAAATTAAAAATAAAAAAAAAAACCACCTGGAAATCATAAGCAACTCAATGCTTGCCATGAATTCCTTTACACTTTGCTTTGTTGTCCTCAAGTTGCACTTGTAATATTTTATTTACATGTTGCATTTGTTAAATGACATGCTTAACTTTGTCCACATTGCTATGATCATTGGTTGAAAAATCTTTACCAAAGGTTAAATCCAAAAATACTTTGGAAGATAACACAAAAAAGCTTCACATGAGAATACTTGCATAGATGAGTGCTTGAATCAATTGTAGGCATGTTGTATGAAATGAAAATGCTCATCCAAAAAGTCCCATACAAATTGACTTAAAAAAAAAAAACCAAAATAACATAACATTCCCAAGACCATACACTTGTTGCAGATAAGTGAGTTGTACATGACTTCACTTTACAAAGTACCCAAATGGGAATATACAAAAAGTAATTACAATTTTACAAATCAAGTTAATTATAAAAAATAGTCTACCCATTCTCTGCCTAACCAAGATTATGGGTTCTCTTTCTACACCCGCTATGCTTCAAAGGTTGCTTCATGAACTATATCAGTTTCCACTTTTCCACATGTCACTTCCTTTTGTAGGGGATCGCATGACCTATTTGTCCTTCTTGGGATGAAGTCCTATATGGAGTTTCCAACACTTTTCAATCTGGTGCACATTCATGCTATGATGGGTACAAAATTTCTTACGCTTTCCCATCGAGAAGGAAATATTCATACCTAGGAGAGGTTCCTCATATCTTGTCCCAAGGATTTGTTCCATTTTTTTTACCATCGCACACTCAACCACACAATGGTCAGATGCATCACAAAATGTACCAGGAAACATTTCCCATAAATGATCGAAATCACCGACATTTCTGGAATCCCCGTGACACTTAAACCTATCATTTGGGTTGTGAATTTGATGAGGAGAATTGGACTTTGCATGTCCTTTGGAACATTCATCTCTCTATGGAGACAATTTTTCACTATCACTACCGTCATGGTGTGTTGTACCATCAATTGATGATTTCTTTGCCTCGGCAATTTTGGGGCAGCCTCCAATTTCTTCATGGCCATAACCCAATCCTTCATACCATTGTATTTCCTTCACATCAATAAGATTAATGATGCCTTGGTCATTGACTCTGAGGTCTCTTCCATCATAACCCATTTGATTTAAAAGCTTCATATCAATACCCTTGGTATGCTTTTCAAAAGTTGCAAAAGATGTGTTATCAATAGTAGTTGGAGTAGAATTGGAATTACTAATTACCTCCTTTTCCGAACTACCCATATTTTTTTATTCGGATGTTGATGAAGAAGTGGATGATGTTTCTAGCCCACCACTTTTACCAACTGGCACATAGGGCGAATCTTTCAGATGTTGGCAAAAATTGCAAGCACCATTCTCATCATAGGATCCATATCTTGTGTGTGTACCATGCCCACAGATTGGTTTCATATTGGAGGGATTGTTTGTTTCTTCTAGGATGGAACACTCACCAACCTGTTCCTCCATTATATGCTACAACTACAAGCGCATTTTCCTTTTTTCCTCCTCTACAACTTTAAGCAATCTCCTTAGTTCGACACTTCCATTCGAAGAGATAGATTAATCTCCTCCAACTCTTAGAGTCTTTCACACTTCATTTTCTTGCCCATACTTGCAATCTGGTCAAAACCTGCTCTAATACCATGTGATTTGAAAATGGAAGAAAAAAATGATCGTCCTCTGGCAGCTTGCAAGCCTGTTAAACTTGGGTCTTTAAATGTAAAATTAGTTTCACAACCTCTTCAAAGATGATGAGTTAATTTTTCACATGAACTTAAAAGTGAAACAATTCATATGCAACTCAATATGATAAACATGAAGAAAAGATACCAGCAATTGATAACAGAGTTCACCCCTCCTAGGCTATGTCTATAGGCCCTGCTCCAATAGCTAGACCGCTATGTTGATTTCAACAACAAATGATCACATTACAACTTGTTGACTCTAGAGTGACTTGTTTCTCCTACAAAGAAACATTCTCCTACAAATAATTCTCACTCAAAAATATGACTCCCTACAGCAAGTCATGATTGTCAAAATAAAAAATGACTCTCTCACAATAGGTCCTTGTACTCCACCTGAAATCAAGAAGCATTAACATACAACTACTTCACAATGAAGTGTTGAAAAGGGCTTCTCTCATAATCACATTAAGAAAAGGATAAAAATAACTATTCTATTGAAGTAACAACTATTGCAGATGAAACGGAAAGGCTAAAACACCTTTAACTAGGTTCTTTCCATGCTCAAAATGCCTCCATATGGCTTTCAAAACTCTCTTTGCCTTTAGCACTAAAGGATCTGACTCTACAAAAAATCCATCATATAGTGCTCAAATCAGAAATATGAGGCTACCATTGAGTTCAAGACACTTAGAAACCCCTATCTAGGAACTTCTTAAGCTCAAAAAATTTAACAAATGAGCAATACATGCCTCTTGGAACCAAGCTCTGATATTTGTCCTGCAAATTGGAAAAAATCATCTAATTGTGTGATGAATTCGCCCTTTACACAGTCAGTCGAGTGACAATTTCGCCTGGGACTAGCGGGACTCCTGCCGAAAAAAGTGGAATTTGTCGCTTAGTTAAAATATTCATAACCCATGAATGTTAGGTCAAGGTCACATGGAATTACATGTGGCTAGGTGCTGAGGCTAACCATCTGCCCCCACTAGTTCAACCCTCCACTCAAGTCGGTATAGTCATGTGGAACGATATGGTCAGGGATCGGGCTAACCGCATGCCACTGCCGACTTAGCTCCATCATCATCTCTAGTTATGGTCACGTGGGTAACACATGAAACTTAGGGCCAGGGCCTAACTGCCCCGCCCCACTCCCTTCCACTACAGGAATATGTTGAGGTCGGTAGAACCGGGGACCCAGGCCAACTCCTCGCCCCCTTTGTCGTTTTACGTGGGTTGTATGGTATGAAACGTGACCTGGGGTCAGGGCTAACAACCTAGCCCCTCCCCCCAAACCACTGACCACATTAATTTAAATATAAATGGAGTTCCATAGTAATTAGGAACTAATGTTGTGGTATAGTGGTTGGGTGTTGAACTATGTTGTGGCAGGTGAAGGGGTTGAACCCCGCTAAGGTCGTCAGGGTTGTTTTAAAAAATTTGTCCAACCACTGAGGGCCACATGGCACCCTTTTATTGGTTCATGTGGTGCCTCACCATTATTCCACTTCACACCAAATGCACCCAATAAAATTGTACAACATGCACCTGTACAACTAGGCCATGTATCAAGCCTATATTGGTCCACAATCATCTGTAACCTACATAGTCAATTGATGACATCAGTTGTATGGTATGCCTAGTTAGAAGCCCACTCAACCCTATTGTTTGGCTTTTTTAGTTGTTGGGAAAAAACTTTATAACATCATAACTTCTTCATACGATGCAAAATTGAGGTGATTCAAGTAGCATTAGAATTAGGGTGATGAACACTAAGATTTGAAGCTCGTTTCAGGAGGTTCTTAGCACTTTCATTTTTGAGCCTATTTTTGATCTTCGGATCACCACTTGTTCACACTGAGCCTAGCTCTTCTAGTGTTTGCATGCTGTAAGCATCACAACTTTCCTAAAGTAAATCTGGTACATTTTCCCATTAGTCAGCTCCACAACAACCTACTGCTCAAGACTTATCCGGTACCTCTAGAGGATTCCTTCCTAGACATCATCCATTTTTCCAAATTCCTTTCTTATTCCTACCACCATGAATCTTTTCCACCCCTGTGATTCCTATGTTGAGTTTCCCAAACTTGAATTTGGGGATCCTAGTTTAGTAGATTGATCCTCTTGCAAATACCCCTCTCTACCAACTCAAACCTTATGTGGATTTGACTCTGGTACAACTGGTTCCTTCCAACCCTAATTTTGCTTCAGTTCCACCACAACCTCAATAAGAAGCTACTCATGTTGTGAAAGCATCTAGTGAGGGGATAAAAGCTTGAAAAAAGGAAGGAAAGGACAAGGAAACCCGATTGGTAACAACTCCATTTGAAGAACCTAAGCCTACTCCTACATGCGCTTTGTGTGATGTTCATGCCCATGCCACTAAAAATTTACTTAACTTTACCCTTATCAAGAGCACAATTTCATAAGCTAGAATTCAATCAAGCCCTTTCATCCCCCAGGTTCAAGTCACCTTACCTAAATTTTCCAAGAAAAATAAATATTTACAAACAAATCACCCATGCACTTTATGCGATATGTACAAACATTATTCTCACCATTTTCCTCAGCTCAACTATTTTCGCAATGCCTTCTTAGTTATTTGTGAAATGGATGTTGCTCGTAGTGACCCTCCTCCTTCTCTACCTATGGAAACTGGCACCAATTCGTTGCCAAGGTAGAAGGCTACTCAATCCACTATCATGATTCCTCCTCTGGATGTCGAAATGACAGATACTTCTATACCCATTCTTTATATATCATCATCCATGGGATCAACATCTTCAGACTCCTTGGGAGTGTCTGAGTACGTTTCTTTAGATCCCTCTTCTAAAGTTACTTCAGTCTCAACATCGGTGGACCTTGAATCCACTTTTCATATATTTTCCCGTGAAGATGTTGGGCATGTGAACCATGCATCCTATGATGATGATTGGTTCCAGAACCCCTTATGTCGAACCTAAAAGTTTAAACCACATCCACCTTGTGGCCATTACATTTCCACACAATGTTTAGCTAAGAGGACATCCATTTTTTAGAGTCTAGGAGAAGAAATTCTCCCAACCCTCATGTCACATCTAGTAGTATCAAATCTAGTTCCATTATTCTTCCCCATTTCGAAGAGCCTCAAGAGTCCTAGATCACTCCATATCACCCTAGGGATGATCCACTTAACCATTCCTCCATCTTTCATCAATAACCCAGTCCCTTAGACATTGTTTTTATGCAACCATAGTGTTGTTTAGGTGAGCATCAATTCATTATATCTGAAGCCACTCTTTGGTATGGTGACACCATGTATGCAAACCTAGAAATTTAGTCCATTTGACTCATACATGTAATACCACATGAGATCAACGCTCCACCATGATTGTTCTCCTACTGCATCCTTCATCCATTATTCCCATAAGAAAGCAACCGACATAAAAATAAAGGTTGATGACACATAAAGTGCACAACCATATTAATTACATACATACAAGTGTTCAAAATCCATTCTTCTAAATACATCTGCCATGTTCGTAACATGCTACATCGACCTCGAATAAGGGGTCATCATTTCCACCTTTTCATACCCGATCAGTACCATCCATCACCATATGATGGGGGAAATATCTCATGCTTAGGGTAATGATGTCACCCTAGTCACCTTCTCACTTGATTAACATATGTCTCAGCCTAGATCCCAATTATCTCGGTATGGTCCATTATCCTTTCATGCCTAGATAGTTTTCCCTACTAGTCTCTCCTTCAAACCATAAACACATCACATATTGTAGATGATTTATACCATATATTCAAACATTCTACTCTATGTGATGCCACATTTACCACCAAGTCCCCCTTGCTTGACTTGGTGGGTGAGGATGATTCTACATCGCCTCTAACAGTTCATTCTAGTACTCTCACGCTTACCTTGATTATTCACCAGGAGCCATCCTTTCAAGAAGCATTAAGGCCATTTTTTTACAAGTAAGATGATCCACTTGAAAGTCACCAAATCTGACATCCACTAGTCAGCTTTCCCACTATGAGATCGACAAGTCTTATCGTTGTCTCCTTCTCTCCAGATTCACCAAAAACACATTACACAAATGAATTTGAATTGGGGGAAAAAACCCTTTTATAGTAAAACACTAATTTTTCCCTTGACCATTATGCACTCACCATAGCTTGATTTGATGAACCATTTGCACTGTTGGAAATCTCTCACCAAGCTCTACAATAGGTCTCTCTTCGTTTCTGGTAATTTAAGACTCCATCGAGAAGCCATTTTCATATGAATCACTCGTACTATGACACCACTTTTTGTTTTCACCTATTGACTTATGTGTCATGTTTCTCCATGAGTAACCTTTGTTTACTCATGTTTTTATGGTCCCCTTAGGGCCTCTCCCTCACGACACCATCATTGGGTCACCTTATTTAGAGCATCAGAGAGGATTCACCCTTATGTCTCATGGAGTCTATTTAGAATCCCACTGATTACTCATACAATATATTATCCCCTATGTGTGTCACATTCATCCTATATTGCCCATATTTGGACTCTTGTTATCCTGATCTATCTTTGAAAAGAATTTATCTGAGTAATTAACCATCTTCTCCAAGATCATCTCAGTCACTACCAGGTCAACCTTGCATATCATGCTATGATAAGGTAAGTCATAATTCCACCCCTCATTCCCTATCATCCTTCTTAGTTTTAGTCTCTATTAGTCACATTACTATGTTCCTCATGCCTTTGTTGAGGACTCCTCATTGCCTCAACTTTGGCGAGCCATCTTCTGTCGAGATCAACAAATTTATTCCATGAGAGTGGCCTAGAGGGTAGTGTACCTTGGATCTAGATTCTTCATTATTGGGTGCCTCGTATTAAGAAAAAGGAAACATTATTTCCATTTTATTTAGTCGTTTCTCACATGCTCGACTCCAACTCAATATCACACAATCAAGAATCATACACTTGATGTTCCAATGATTCAACAAATTGTCCCAACATTCATCACGTATGCGTGATATGTTCCAAAGCTCATGATAGGGTGGCCCTTCAAGTATTCCCCCACATTCCTGGCAGTTAGTAGATCATTATCCAACCTCATATGTAGTTCCACAAATTTTACTAGCTTGGTTTCAGCCAATCGCAGAGCCCACAACATGAGCCCCTTCTTCAGATTGTTCATTCGGATTTTTAGAGCCCTTTCCTGTTCAACATGGATTATTTGGTTGTGATATCCCCTTTATATTAGCTTGGGGGCATTCAATCCTATGTACTCTGTTGAAAGACATTCATTGTATTAGTCCTAACCCTTATATTCCAAGCACTTATGTATGTGGGACCCTTTGTATCATTGTATCATTTTCTATCCCATTGATGCCAAGACATCATGTATCATGTACTATGTTTCTCATACCCATATTGGTAGGCACACCATTATTCTTTGTACCGAATTATCTCAGCGGGTATAGGTATGCCTCCCCTGCCTCATTGAGTTCATGTACACACCATAATGGAGACTTATCTGTGACAAGTAGGTCTCACCTCCTCTAGTTTTAGTTCTTTGCTTCACTATTGTAACACTCTCTCTCTCTCTCTCTCTCTCTCTCTCTCTCTCTCTCTCTCCCTCTCTCTCTCTCTTGTGAAAGTGAACCTACAGTGTATTTGTGTCATACGATATGATCCTAACACTCATACATTGGGGGGGAATCTATTATCACCTAAAAAGTGATCATCTAGCCATTTTCCACTAGGATGATCAAAATAAACTGTGCAACATGGGTTTTACATTTGTCACATGGTTCATCTCCAATTGAAAAAGAAGAGGATTTTTGTCTCACCTACTCAAGAATATTCTCCTAATAACTTGAGTGATCATGATGCAATTCATGCTTTACTACACTTTATGTGATTCTAATGGCGCATAAGCTATGCATTTTGGTTTAAAGCTATAAACTTCACTAGTATATGAATATTGTAGAAAAGCATGTTTACAAATATTATTACTTAAATGAGTTTTTATTCTATGTTTTTGTTATGAAAGTTCCATAGGGTCTTATGAGTCCCTACCAAGGCAATGATTTAAAAATCAACTTTCCTATTGACAATTATTAGTTTAGCATTGACCAGTGCAAGTTATAATGTTTAAAATTGAAAAACTAATATTTGTTTTTCAATATTATTGAAAATGTTTTTTTTTCAAACATTTGATTGACCATAACTTGAAGGTCTTAATGCAACCTTTTCACAACACAATTCCATGTGTATAACTGCCTTAGATTTTTCTAGCATAATTTATGGATGCAATTACAATATTTATGCCATGAGTTTTAGATATCTAATGGAACTACAAAAGAATTCAATCTATGGGGTATGTATAGAAGGGGTTATTGGGACTCTATAGCCTATTCATATATACCAATTGGTATTGAAAGTGATGTGAAAGAGTTTGAGTCTTTCTAGTGGATTCCCAATGATGTGTTTTGATACTGGATCTCTTACTATTTTAGGTAGGGTTTTTTCATCCCTATGTTCTCATTACCAAGAAATAACATTTTAGGTCCCACCTTTAGGTCAAAAAGGTATATCTTTATGTGGTTGTTTTTATTTCATGAATTCTCTTTCAAGGTTATTTTTGAGTTAGGAAGATTTCATGTGGGTCCAAGTCATTTATACAAGATTCAGTTAAGTAAATTAAATTGTGTAGTTGATGATCAACACCCAAGTGTAGATCTTTTTCAAGATGAAGATATCCCTAATTATTTAGAAGAGATTGTAAATTTTTCATTGTTAAGTTTCACAGAAAAACCACCCAAAATTAAAAATCCTTTAAAATAGCTCATAATCACATAACTACATATTTACCATTAGTTACTACCCACCATAATTTAATCAAGTATTTGCATAAAAAATGGATAGGAACAAGATGTTAATAGATATACTTACCAAGTGTTGTTCCTAACCACCATTATTTATGTGTTCTTCAACACTTTAAGTAGGAGTAAAAATGTAATTGTGCAGACTTACTAGTGATCAATACCCACCAAAATTTATGCAAGTCTTTGTGCCTTAGTAGGCAATTAATTCTTCAACTTCATATATAAATTTGTAATTTTTCTGAAAGCATAATTTCCACTTCAGTGGCAAGGACTAAACTTCCTTGCAACACGTTTTGACTATTACTGTCAATTCACTTCTTGTTATTTATATATAACATAATTATTAGAGCCTTTGATTGACCTTATACCATGAGTTAAGAAAGAAAAAAGAAAATCATCTATATATTCTTTTGATTATAATTTTCATGATTTAAAAACATTTTTTCCTCATTTTATTGACTTCCAAAATCTAGAATGTTCATAAATTTTATTTTATTTTGTTTTTTATAATGATTTTTTATTCTTTCATTATTGATCCTTATAAAACATTCAACAAAAGTAAAATTTAGTAAATGTGAATAATACAACATTCACCAAGTATAAAATTTAGTATATGTGAAATTTAATATTGAAAACGTGTAAACAACTATTTTTAAGACGTTATTAATACAAATTAAGTAAAAAAAATCATATTAATCTTAGGTTGAGCAGGTTGTATAGGTCATTACCTTGCAGTGATGCATGTTCTTTTCCAAAAGGAAGCTAACATAATAAATATTAGTATTGTGCATGCAAATGCATGTTATTTCCAAAAGAAAGCTAACATAATAAATACTATTCTTGTGCATGTAAATGCATGTTATTTTCCAAACGAGAGCTATTTACAATAACTATTGTACATGCAAATACATGCTCTATTCCAAAATAAATATAACATAATAGTTATTATTTCTTGCATGAAACTACCTAAACTTTCCAAAATAAAGGTAACACAATAAATATTATTCGTTTGCATGCAAATGCATAAACTTTCCAAAAGAAATATATCGTAACAATCATTATTTTGTGTAGGTAACACATATTTCTCTTTAAAGAGAATCTAACTATTTTTTTTGTATAAGTGAACACCTTCTCTTTCCCACGAAAACTAATGCAATTAGCTATTATTTCTATGCATCTGAATATGCATTCTTTTAAAATAAAATAACTATTTTCTTGGTGCAAATAAACATAGTGAACTTATCTGTATCGTTCGCCCTTTCTCTACCGCATGAGTAAATTCACATGGCCAAATGAGTAGTGAGTTAGGGCAAGTGGTTATGGTGGATTTTCAAACAACGAGCTACTTGACTCCTCCAACAATGACTATGTTTGCTTCTTCAAAAAGTAGAAGTTTCTCATGACTACCCAATAAAAAAAGGACGAACATACAATTCCCTTTATACTCAATGATCAAAACAATGACTATCAAAATAGAAAAACAAGTTTATATATATAAAGACAAGTTTGCAAACCCTCATTCCACTCTTATCTCTCAATTACACTTATCAATTTTTGCTATGTATAAAATTGAATCCAATTTGCTTTGATCCAATCCACATTGATACAGTCAACTTCACTACCTCTAATATGATCGTCCACTAATTGATGTTGGCTCAGATGACAGAGAAGCTCAGGACAAGGTGGATTCGTCTAAAGGTAGAGGCACCTACCTGTAATATTTGGGGTTTCTTGCTCTGCTCACTAAAACCTAACACACTCTCCCCTTCATAACTCGGTTTCTCTAATTTACGATAAATTCCCCATCTAGAACTGGTGATAAATGGAAAGAATATTTATTAAATTAGCTACAAATAAATGGTTCTTGATTTCAATTGTTTCATTGAACATGGAACTGTAAATATATAAATTAGTAATATATTTACTAATGGGATTTTACAAGAGTTTACAATAGGGATATGTTAGGTCCCTATAATACTAATGTAACCCCTTTATTGTTATTGTTAATGTAGCCCCCTATTGTTATTGTTGTGCCAATGTAGCCCCCAAATTGTTATTGTTGTGCCCATAGAAGCCCACTATTAGTATTGTTGTCTCCTTACATTATTACTTTTATGTAAGCTCTAATTATATTATGACACATTATACTACTATATATACCAAGGAGGTATTGTCATTTGTATCATCCAATAATCGTTCATTTATGTGATGTAAAAGGAGGTTTCCACCTTGAAGAGGCTTATTTTGAAGTCGTTGATATATTTCTTCTTCTATTTTATGATCTAGTTACATAATATTTAGTATTAGAGCTTTGGATTCTAAGGTTTCGCTACTTCAAATAGGTCATCTTGGAATGTTCACTATAACTATTTTTCTACAAAAATATTTAGAAGCTTAAATTTTGACCACATGGATAAGAAATCTTGGCGAACTTTGTGTAGAAATTTCAGATCTTGATTCGCTATATTTTCTGAGATATGGTCCGAAGAAGTTAGCGTTTCTGCATGCTCCAAAATTCAATCTCAAACAGGTGACTTAGGGAAAATCATCATAACTTCCTCTTAGAGCATCAGATTTGAATTTTGCAAAAAGTGAAATAAATCATATGTACTTTAGTTTCTCGTGTATCAATTTTATGGTTGAAGGCTGAAATAATGACACGTGGAATTCTGTACACGTTCTACTAAACCAATCCATAATTAGGTCATCATTGGAAATTTGACATAAAATTATCGTGAAGAATCCAATCTTGGTCCAACTTAGGGCATTGGAAAGAAGACTCAGAGTGCTACCACGCGATGGAATTTCAGACCTTGGGAGGCAAAAAAATTGTAGAGACAAAATAGTTTCAATATTCAGTTCGATTTGATTCATAGGACATAGTGAAGCATAGATATCATTGTTTGATTCCAAAATTCCTTGAAACAAAAAAAGGATACACCTATTAAGCAACCAGAAACCTCTACTATGACACATGAAGAAGAGGAATAAATGCAACATGATATATCAAAATTACAAGACCAAATGCAACAAATTTATCTTTCGCAAAGAGTAACAAAAATGAATTGGAATCTAAGGTGGGTGGTTTAGATGAAAAAAATAAAAGGAAACATGGAGGTTTTTAAAGTAGACATGGATGTGATGAATGTGAAGTTGGAAGGGTTGACAAAGTTGTTGCAAGAAAGACTTCCAAGTGGTGATAAGGTAAACCATCAAAATCATGATGATGACAAAAGGAATATGAATTATGATTTTAGAGAATCGATTGTGGGGTTTAATAACCACCACATTCCAAATATAGATCTAAGGAAGTTTGATGGTAAGGATCTGGTAACATGGATATTACAGATGGAGCAATATTTTGATCTATATTATGTGCAACACACACAAAAGGTATGCATTTCATCTTTATATTTAGAACCCAATCAATTTGCATGGTATTGATGGATTTTCTCTTGTAAACAACTTGTCAGTTGGTCAATTTTTACAAATAAAATGATAGCACATTATGGGGATACAAAGAGAAACACCTTCTTTAGCCAATTGATAAGTCTAAAAAAAAGCGTTCAATGGCAGAGCACATTGAGGACTTCCAAAAATTGAATATCAGGGTAACTGATATCCTGAGGAGCATGGGATTGATGCCTTCATAGGGACTTTAAATAATAACATCCAACATGAGGTTATCCTTTGGGAACCTGATTCACTAGAGAAGGCATTCAGGTTAGCAAGAAAAGCTGAAAGAAAAATTATGGCAATAAGGAATTCTCCCACTCACAACTATAAAGATGGAAGTGTTGTTTCTCCTAGCCTTCCATAACCTACAAGGTTGACTCCACAAAAATTGGAGGACAAAAGAGAAAAATGGCTTTGATATTGTTGTGATAACAAATACACTAAAGGTCATAAGTGTGCTAAGAAGAAATTATTTTACATAGACTGTGAAGAGGAGTAAGAAAAGGAACAAGAAAAATCAAAAGAAGAGGATATACACCAGGAACCAACCCCAAAATAAAGAAGAAATGCATCCCACCATATATTGTAATGAATTGGCAAGAATTACCACTCCTTAAACTCTCAAGATAGAAGGATATATTAAGAAGAAAAAGGTAATAGTGGTGATTGGTTCAAGTAGTACCCATAATTTTATTCTTTGTAAGATAGAAAAGGAATCAAATTGCTTACTATATCTAGCACCAGTGTCAAGTGATGGTTGCAAATGGGGAAACTATAAATTTCTCTAGGAAGTTCCATAATATCAAGCTAACTATGAGGGAATATGTATTGACTAGTCAAATTCTTTCGATTCCAATGGGAGGTGTTGATATTGTACTAGGAGTACAATGGTTAAAATCTTTGGGGATGATAGGTTTTAATTTTCAAAAACGTTTCTTGAATCTTTTTTGGGAAGGAAAGGAAATTCAATTCAGGGGTGTCACAGGGAAACTAGGGAAGATAATAAGCTCTAATGTCATGACAAAGCTTTTGAAGAAAGAACAACAGTGCCCAATTGCACAATTATGCTCACTAGAGATTCAAACATCAAAATCATCAATTTCTCTAGATCTCCAAAAAGTCTTGGACAATCATTCCAAGGTATTTGAGACTCCCAAAGTCCTCCCACCTATTCGTGATTATGATCATGCTATTCACTTGATTCTATGAAGTGTTCCTCCAAACATCAAGCCTTATAGATATCCCTATGCCAAAAAGAGTGAAGTTGAATGTATGGTTGTAGAAATGATAGAGGTCGATACAATTCAACCTAGTCAAAGTTATTTCTCTGCTCCAGTATTATCCGTGCACAAGAAAGATGGATCATGGGGTATGTGTTTGGATTATAGGGAGCTCAACAAGCTCACTATTAAAGATAAATTCCCCATTCCTGTCATTAATGAATTATTGGATCAATTACATGGAGAAATTCACTTCAACAAGTTGTATCTTTGTTCAGTATATCATAAAATTAGAATGAAGAATGAAGACATTCTAAAAGGAACATTTAGAACTCATGAAGGTCATCATGAATTTTCAGTCATTCCTTTTGGCCTTAATAATGCACCTTCCACATTTCAAGATTTGATGAATTCCATTTTCAAACCCTTCCTTAGAAAATTTATGTTAGTACTTTTTGATGATATACTAAACTACAACAAGTCTTGGAAGGAATATTTGGGTCATATTGTATCTCATGAGGGTGTTAAGGTAGACCCTAACAAAATTAAATCCATTAAGGAAATGGAAAATCCCCACAACCCTAAACCATCTTCGATGGTTTCTTGGGTTGATAGGGTATTATCGCAAGTTTGTTAAGAATTATGGGAGAATAGAATCACCTCTTACAACATTACTGAAGAAAGATGCATTTTCGTGGACTCCAGAAGCAACTAAGGCCTTTAAACATCTTAAAGAGGCAATGTGCCCAACACCGATCTTAGCTACACCAGACTTCACAAAAATCCTTATTATGGAATGTGATGCCTAAGGAAATGGAATTTTTGTTGTTTTAATGCAAAAAGGAAGACCCATTTCTTTTGAAAGTTGTCCGATCAAGGGAAAGTATATACACAAGCTTATTTATGAAAAGGAAATATTGGCAATTCTACATGCACTAAAGCAATGATGACCTTACCTAATGGGAAGGCATTTCAAGGTAAAAATAGATCACAATAGTCTTAAATAATTTTTAGAACAAATATTATCTTCAAAAGAGAAGAAAGAATGGGTCACTAAAATGTTGGGTTATGTCTTTGCAATCATCTACAAAAAAGGGAAGCAAAATGTTGTTGCAGATGCACTCTCAAGAAAGGATGAGGATGTGGAAGCATTTCTCTATTCCATTTCTATTATCCAACCTAATTGGATAACTGAAGAAAAGGATGAATGGAAGAATTACAAAGAGGTGTGGACACTCATTCAAAAGCTACAACAAGGTCCTAGTACATCTAATACATTTATCTAGAAAAATGATTCATTATGGTAAAAAAATCGCGTATATCTCTGTAAGAATTCCTAGCTCAAACAAAAGGTTCTTAGGAGGGAACTTAGGATTTTTAAAGTCTTACCACAAGATCAAGAAAAAAAAAATTGATGTCCTTAAATATGATATTTAGAAGTTTGTGAGCCCCAAGGGTTAGCTCAGTTGGTCAAAATCAGCGCCTTGTCATCGAGAGGTCATAAGGTCCAATCTCCCCGAAGCCCTTGGGGTCATGCCTTAGTAGTGGGCCACAGGGCTAGATTCCCTTTAGGATCGATCAGCCCAGATATTTTCGTGGACGTAGCACCACCCGTTGACTAGGGTGTCCATGAACCACAACCTAAAAAAAAAATATTTAGAAATTTGTGGCAGAATGTTTGGTTTTCCAACAAAATGAAGTTGAGACAATTAAGAACCTATGTCTATTGCAAGCTTTAGCCATTCCAAGTCAACGTTGGGAGGAGGTCTTAATGGATTTTATCACAGGTTTACCCAAGTCTAAAGGAAAGATTGTCATCATGGTGGTAGTTGATAGACTTACCAAGTATTCACACTTTTGTGCATTATCTCATCTTATTAAATCTAGTACAATTGTTGTTGCATTTATGGAAATGATTCAAAAGCTACATGGATACCCAAAGATTATTGTAAGTGACAAAGATACCATTTTCACTGGAAATTTTTGAATGAAATTATTTTCTTGTCTTGGTTCTCAATTAGCTCATAGCTCATCTTATCATCCTTAATTTGATGGGCAAACTAAGATAGTGAACAAATGTTTGGAAAGATATCTTCGTTACCTTGTATCTGATAAACAAACACAATGGGTCAAGTGGTTACCTCTGGCTGAATGGTGGTATAACAATTCCTTCCATACTGCAACAAAAATAATGCCATTTATGGCACTTTATGGATATCATCCATTGTCCATCGCATCATCTTTAAGAGAAAATTCTAAGGTTCAAGCAGTGGAAGATCGCATTGAGCATCAACAACAATTTCTTCAACTCTTAAATGATAACCTCAATCTGGGGCATAATATAATGAAATAATAAGTTGATAAGCATCATAGTGAAAGAAGTTTTGATGTAGGTGACTAGGTATTTTTACAACTACACCATACAAACAAATGTCCCTCAAACAAGCTAAGAAGGATAATAAATTATCACCCATGTAATATGGTCCTTGCAAGGTATTGTAAAATATTGGTACTATGGAATAAAAATTGGAGCTGCCTACACCTTCCCAAGTACACCCAGTCTTCCATGTTTCATGCTTAAAGAAGGTTATTGCTGATAAGTTCCCAGTTTAAACGGTGTTGCCAAAACTTAACGAAGAAGGAAAAATCATATTGAAGCCTAAAGTAGTCACGATGACAAGAACCTAAAAGCTATGAAATAAATCATGATCTAGGTGGATATTGGTGGACACACAACTATTCCACTTGTACCCCCACCAATGTTTCTTTCAGATTTCTTAATTGTAGCATAATTTACTATTTTTGGCATTTTTCAGGTCTTGAACTTCTAAAGTCGTTTTAAGACCCTAAACGATGTTTTTTTTGGAAAACAAGAAAATGTAAGTCAAAATTTTGTAGTCAAAAGTTGTAGTCCTCATATATATCTTTCTAATGAGGTATCGTATGCATCAAGCGAATATCATATGCCAAATTTATGACCCGGGTAGTTAATGTACTAATTTACCCCAACGGGGCCCACAAACTTTTGGCGCTTCATCTCCTAGGGTTAGGTTTTTGGATTTTTAGTATTTTCCATTATTTTTCAATAATAAATAGGCCTTTGAGCCTCATTGTAACACAATTCAAAGGAACATATATGCCACATCTCTTTTTAGAGATAAGCTACCATCGTCCGAGCTAGTTTATTTCCATTCTGTATGTGAGCATCTTTCAGTTCTTTGATATTAATGAAGTGAAGATTTATTTATGTTGCATCTTTGTGTTTATGTTTATATTTTTATTCTATTTCATTCATGTATAAGTTTGGATTAGTGGTATTAGAAAAATCTTCTCTTTATCTGTTTTTTTGTGCATGTTCCAACGAGGTCAGGGTATAAGGAGTTGGGACTTGAATTGGTTGAGCCTTTGCAAGAATGGCCCCGTTGACATCAATGACCTCCCATAGTGGAACAAAATAAATATATATTATCAAACTATTTCTCAGAGGAACGAAATGATGGACAACTTTTCCCAGATCCTTCGGCAGATGCCAACTGGTGATGCATCTTCATCCAGCAGTCACTTCAGAGGCACTACCCCCTTCAAGATACAAGTTAACTTCAATATCCCTATATTCAAAGGTAAATTAGATGCAGATGTTATAGATAAATGGCTAAATCTACTGGAAGGTTATTTTTCGATCCATAATTTCTCCGACTGGGAGAAGATTACTTTTGCATTACTTAAAGCCACCACCAATGTCAAGGACTAATGGGAAACTTAATGTGAGAGATAGGTCGAGTAACCCTTTATGTTTTCAACTCTACCCTCTTGGAACTCTTTCTGAGATGTTGTCAAGGAACAATATTACCATGTTGGGAGATATGGCGACAAGTACATACAATGGACTACGCTACGATAGCAAAGGGGTCAAGATGAATCTTTTCCATACCCTACACACAAAGTTGGCTATCAAAGATTATGAAAAACATCTAGTGCTTAAGTACCGTGGTTGTTTGCACAAGTACATTTAGGAGGAAATTTATTTCTTGGACATCTCTTGGCTTATTGCAGCATATTGATATGTTTTCAAGATTGAGCATAAATTAAAGTAGAAGAAGCAGACTTTGGATCTACGAACCCAAAATAGAGTAGAGAAACCCCCAAGCCACAAAGCAAAAGGCAAATCCAAGTCATGACCCCCCAAGACAACTCCTCTAAGCCACAAGCCAAGAATAATGGGAAGGTGAAGAAGGACGTAGACAAGTGGTGTGAGTTCCATAAAAATTCCACTCCCATATTTGAAGAGCACCTACACCATATTTGATAGGTCCTCCAAACCCTGAAATAATACAAATTGTGTGCCAATTTGGAGAAATGCACTTTTGGTATGACCTAGGTTCAATGTTTGGGGTACATCATTGATGAGTGGGGTGTGCATGTGGACCCAACAAAGATACAAGCTATTCAGGATTGACCAGTTCCAACTACTATAATAGAGATCTGCATATTTTTGGGTCTTGCCAATTTCTACACAGGTTTGTGTTGGGATTATCTCATATTACTTGGCCTTTGAGTCAAGTCATCAAGTGCGGAGAAAAATAAATTTCTTTTGGTATGGACCCCAACAAAAGTGTCTGTCGATTTGAAGCATCGCCTCTGCTCTGCATCAATGCTCACATTACCAGACATGCAACAACCATTTGAAATTGAGACAAATGCATCTGACTATGCTATTGGTGTAGTTCTTACCTAGTAGGGACATCAAATGGAATATCATAGTGAGACACTTTCAGATATAGTCCAAAAGTATCCCAACTATGAAAAAGAGATGCATTCCATTGTGCAGGCATGCCAACAATGGAAGCATTACATTATGGGGAAGGAAACGATCATCCACCTAGACCACCAACCCCTGTAGTTCATACAGACACAAGGAAAGTTAGATATCATTTTGGGATTCAACTGCGTTAAGTAAGTCATTCACGTATGACCATGTCCATGAGAGGTAGTCATAACTGACTAATTTCTCATGATTTTTGAATAGTTCACTTAGCACTCATTGCATCGGGTGATGCTCACAGGGGTGAAGAAGTGGGATTGAAACTAGTGAAATGTGGAGAACGAATCACATTGCATCAATCATCACTTCCGGGGCTTGCAAAAGAAGCGCCTTGCTAGGGCCCACCACAAGCTTTGCCACTCTAATATGGGCCTTACACATCACATATTGTTGAGCACTTGACACCAACAGGGCTCAACCCAAGTTGTATCAAACAAACCACGACTGATAGGATCATGGACACATAGATCAAGAACACTGGCCACAAGAGGATCCATCTATATCGAGTTTTCAAACTAGGCAAAATCCTTCACCAGGGAAAGTTGCTCACTAGGGACCAAGTTTAGCAGAAGTTTCCCCATCTCATGGAGGCACTCAATGCAATGGGGACCACTGCTTCATAAGGGGGTAGGAATGATATAGGTGCAAATTGGTGGCCAACCTCCTATTCCACTTGGACCCCCACCATTATTTCTTTCATTTTCCTTAATTGTAACAAAATTTACTATTTTTGGAAGTTTTTGCGTCCTAAACTTCCAGAGTTGTTTTGAGGCCCTAAAAGATTCTTTTTTTGGAAAACATAATCAAAGGTCATTGACTCTCGTTTGCAGTCTAAATTTTTATTCCTTGGATAAATATTTCTAACAAGGTGTTGTCATGTGAAACGAAGGTCATATGCCAAAGTTACGACCCCGGGAAGTTGATGTACCAATTTACCCCAACAAGACCCACATATTTTTGGCGCTTCATTTCCTAGGGTTAGGTTTTTGGATGTTTATGATTTTCCATTGTTTTTCAATAATAAATAGGCCTTCAAGCGTCATTGTAACACGGTTCATAGGCACGTAGCCACCACATCTCTTCTCAGAAATAAGTTACCATCGCCCGAGCTAGTTTATTTCCATTTTTTATGTAATCATCTTTCAGTTCTTTGATATTAATGAAATGAAGATTTATTTTTTTTGCATCTCTATGTTTATGTTTATATTTATATTTTGTTTTGTTCCTGCATAAGTCCAGATCAAATCAATTTCCAAGTGTCTCATTAAGTGGAAGAACTTACCCATTGAAGATTCCACATGGGAGGATGAGAATTTTATACAGAAACATCCAAAACTACTCAAGCATTGAGGACAATACTTTTTTTTAAGAAGAGGCGCATGTTAGGTCCCTATAATACTATTGTAGTTCCTTTATGGTTATTGTCAGTGTAGCCCCATATTGTTATTGTTGTGCCCATGTAGCCCCCATATTGTTATTGTTGTTTATTATTGTGTCCTTACATTATTATTTTTATGTAGGATCTAATTATATTATGTCCCCTTAGACTCCTATATATACAGGGAGGTCTTGTCATTTGTATCATAAAGAATTATTCATTTATGTGATGTAAAAGGAGGTTTCCCACTTGGATTAGAAATCAAAATAGAAACATCTAGACATACAATTACTGAGTACATTGATGGGGAGATGGTTAGGGTTTGGCGGCGAGGGTTTCGGGCGGAACCGCGCACAGGACACGGTTAGGGACTGCAGCAGAGCTTACGGTGTACAGGTGCAGGCGCAAGGATACTTTTCTTTTGATGACAGACAGCTGGAGGTGGACGCCGTTTGGTCTTAGCGCGTTGCTAGGGGCTAATTTTCCACAGTTTTGAAGCTGCAGTTTTTTATTGTTGTTTTATCGTTTCCAAGAAAATAGGGCGAGGGTTTTGACATCTGGCTGTTTTGCTGTCGTTTTTTTACCCGAAACAGTCCCCTAACCATGGTTAACTCAAACGAATTGGTGGATTTGGACCCGGCACTGGAGGACATTCTGTCTATGTGGGGTAAGGATACTTCAGCCAAAAGTGTGGAGCAGTATTTTGGAGCTCACAAACTGTCGTCCCCGGATTTCACTTCACAGGAGGAAATCCCTTCTTTTCTGCATCAAAGTAGGGCTTACGATTCTGAGGTCTTCAGAGCCCGCAACCAGGTTTACCAAAAGCAGACAGCCGAGGAGGCAGAGGCGGATGGTTCGGCAATAGGAGCCCTCCTTTCCGTGAACAAGGGTAAATCTGTTCTTAGCTGGAACCCTCCCTCAAAGGGTCTGGAAGATATAGAAGTTTTGGGTTTTTCTTCAGGTGCTGGCAAAGAAAGGGCTTCTGGAGGGTTTCCTCCTCTCTCAAGGGTCTCTCTGCCAAGAGATCCCCGATCTTCAGGAGAATTTTTAACGGGAGGATGCGAAGGACAATATGTCTCCGCAGTGGGAGATTTGGGTGGCCACGACGGTACGTATTTTGATAAGACCTCTGCCGAGATCCATGTTCATGCTCCCTTTGCACATTTTCAGTCACAACCGGAGGAATACTTCCCAGCGGGCACAAACCCGGAAGATATAGAATGGTCAGATGGTCTTGGGGAGCCTAGGGTTTCAGAAGATGATTTAAGGAAAAAAGGGGAAAAAAGGAAATCTCAAAGGCCGATTGGATCTCAAGAACTTGAGGGGAACTTAGTACTAGGCATGGAAGTATCTATTGAAGAAACCCTAGAAGTTGCAGATTGCACCATCGTCGGCAGGGCGAGGGGTAAGAAATTTTCGCCAGATGTTTTACAGGCCTGGGGAGAACAGCGCTTTGTCACTGAAAAACCTCTTTGTTTTGAGGCTTAATGCCTAGCCAAAGGGTGGTTCATGTTTCGTTTTGAAGAGAAGGAGGCGGAAAATTGGGTGTTGGCAAGAAACTGGTTCATAGGAAACATTCCGGTCTTAATGAAACGATGGAGTCCACTCTTTGATGCTATCAAAGAGAACACAGATGTGTTCTCGGTTTGGGTGAGGGCGCCGGGACTCCCCTCTTTCTTATGGACAGAAGCCGTTTTCAAATCAATTGGAAACAGGTTGGGATCTTTCTTGGAGGCAGACATGTCCTTTCTGGAGACAAAGAACAGAGCGATGGCTCGCATCCTGGTAAACCTTGATCTGAGAAAAGGTTTAGGGAAAAAAATAAACCTGCAATACAAAGACTATGTGTTCGAGCAAATCTTGGATTACGAACATTTGCCCTTCAGATGCCACATCTGTCAAGTGTATGGGCACCTTGCAAAGGATTGCCCGCTGTTCAGAAGAAGGAGGCACTTTCGAAGGACCACAGTTTTTAGAGAGCCAGCAAATATCCGCGCTCAAGCTTCACAGGTGAATGAAGGAATGCCGGTTCAGCCCGCTGTTGGATTGGAATCGGAGGGGCCTCAAAATGGGGTAATATCTGAAGAACCCCAGATACAAGAGGCGGCACAGACCTCAGAACCTCATTTGACAGAAACTGAGAAGGAGGATGAAAGGGTCAATTCGTCTGCACAAATTTCAAACCGCGAGGAGGAAAAGGGTAAGTGCTCAAGTCCCCCTCTTCCTTCTTCTCAATATCCTGATCATCTTTTTGGTTCTATGCATTGTTCACCAAACTTTTCACCTTCGCATAACGAAGTCCCCCCCGAGGCTTTTGTTTCAGAAAAGACATCACTTGATATGGATCCTATTTCTTCAGCAAAGATGACCCTTGACCTGAAGTGTGACATAATTTGGCCCCCTCTTGCCCCTCCAGTTCACCATACCCCTTGCCCCTATAACATTAGATCAATGGGAATAAAGCCTGAGCTGTCAGATGTAGTTGGAGGCCTAGGACAGTTGACCTCCCATGGCTCTGCCAAAGGCAAGAGGGGGAGGAAATCAGACCTTTCAAAGGCAAAGCTTAAAGCCAAGTTGGATGTAGCAGATGGGAAACAATACTCTATCCCAGGGGTTCTTAGAGCAGTGCAGACCCCCGAATATGTTATAAAATGATTATGTCTTCTTGGAATTGTAGAGGGTTGGCCAGTAAGCGTAAGAAACTGGCCCTGAGAGACTGGTTGCTAAACTCAAAATCTGATATTCTTTTTCTCCAAGAAACTCTGGGGAAAGGTCCAGAGGTGGAATCTATGCTAAAATCTTTAATGCCAGGATGGTCCTTTTTCGCTATAGATTCCTCAGGCCATTCGAGGGGCCTCGCCATTGGGTATAGAGAAGGAAGAATAGAGAGCATCAACCAATGGGGGATGAAGCATGTTATGGAATGGAAGTTATCTCTCCAGATTTCTCCCACCCTTTCTTAATTGTAAATATATATGGACCATGTCAAGGAAGGGAGACTTTCTGGACTGATTTGTTGGCCAAGTCTCTGATGAACACTTCACTGTTGATTGTGGGGGGCGACCTAAATTTTTCTATAGGAAGGGTGGAGGCTTGAGGCCCTTCGACTAGGGAGGATCCCCTGTCGGACTTCTTCCACAATGTCCTCTTGGACAAAAACCTTATAGATCCCTCCCCGATCAAACTCAAGCCAACATGGAGGAATAGAAGATCTGGGGAGGACCGGATCGCTAAAAGATTAGACCGTTTTTTGCTTTCTGAGGATCTAATCACAAAAGTTCCCATTCTCTGGCAATGGGTTGAGGAGGTAGGTAACTCAGATCATTTCCCCATTTTTTTGGAGCTCCCTTTCCCTCCCCCAAAGCCCCCTGCCCCCTTTAAATTCAACTCCTCCTGGCTGAAAGATCCATCCTTCAATAATCTTTTCAAGAAAACATGGATCCACCCGGACAGGAGTGCTAGAGAGGATAAAAGCTTTCTGTTTATGGAAAACCTGAAAAGATTAAAGAAAGTGGCAATATCCTGGGCAAAGGAGAGGCAGAAAAATCAAAATGAAGATCTGTTGAAAATCAGGGAGGAGCTGAAGAATTTGGAGAGCATTGAGGCGGATGGTTATTCTTCGTAGGCTTCAAAGGATCGAATCCTTCATCTGGAAAAGCTTCAAAATCAGATTCTCTTGGCAAAGGAAGAAGAATGGAGACTCAAGAGAAGAGCTATCTGGCTAAAATCAGGAGATGAAAATACTAGTTTTTTTCACAATTTTGCAAAGGGTAGGAAATCTGTAAATACCATTTGGAGCCTTAAAGATGAAGAAGGAAGGATGGTCAGCTCTTTCTCAGACCTCTCGGGCCTGGGTCAGAGGCACTTTCAGAGAATCTTTTCGGATACAGGAGAGGCCACCATTGCAAAAGTCATTAGGACAGCTCAATGCTTCCC
This sequence comes from Pinus taeda, assembly GCA_000404065.3. NCBI lineage: Eukaryota > Viridiplantae > Streptophyta > Pinopsida > Pinales > Pinaceae > Pinus > Pinus taeda. The sequence goes on from APFE030713242.1 coordinate 141,702, forward strand.
AAGATTCGTCGAGGAGGAAGAAGCAGAAGAGCTATCAACCCCTGTCTCCAAGGAGGAGGTCGAAGCAGCCATGAAAAATATGGCTAAAGACAAAAGCCCAGGTCCTGATGGCTGGACTATCGAACTAATCCTCCATTTTTTTGATTTGATTGGTGCTGAGATCACCGATGTTGTGGAAGAATCAAGGTTGAAAGGAGAAATTTACAGGCCATTTAATTCAACCTTTATAGCTCTCATCCCAAAAAAGGATGAACCGGAGAACTTCGAAGACTTCAGGCCGATTTCATTGTGTAATTGTATTTATAAAATCATTGCAAAAGTGATAGCTATCAGAATTGTCCCTATCTTATCAAGAAACATCTCGATGGAGCAATTCGGTTTTCTGGATGGAAGGCAAATCCATGAAGCCATCGGTGTAGCCCAAGAGGTAATTCATAGTGTCAAACAAAAGAAAAAGAAGGGGGCGGTCCTTAAAATTGATCTTTCCAAGGCATATGACCGAATCAACTGGCTTTATCTCTGGTTGTTGCTTACTCATTTGGGTTTTAACTACTCTTTCATCAGATGGATTATGGGATGTATCTCAAATGTTAGTTTCGCTGTTTTGATCAATGGAGCTGCCTCCCCTTTTTTCAAAAGCCAAAGGGGCCTTAGACAAGGATGCCCTTTGTCTCCTCTCTTGTTCCTTCTAGTGGCAGAAGGGTTAAGCAGACTGATCCACAAAGCCAGAAGGGAGGAGAAGGTAAAAGGTATAGAGGTAGCAATAAATCTTTTCATCACTCATCTGCTTTTTGTTGATGACATCTTGATTTTCACTAATGGGTCATATAATGAACTGAAGGAGTTTAAACGCATTTTTGATCTATTTCTGAAAGCCACAGGAATGCAGATAAACTCAAGAAAATCTCAAGTTTGTGTGGCAGACTTTGACAGAAGAGAAAGATCCATGATGACCAATCTCTTTCCTTTCCACCTTCAGCCACTGGACTCTCCATTCAAATATTTGGGATTTTGGCTAAAGCCGGCAGCATACAAAAAAGAGGATTGGAATTGGCTCATTGCAAAGCTAGAAGCAAGAATCTCTCATTGGAGTTTCAAATGGCTGTCCAGAGCAGGCAGGCTGACCCTCATCAAATCTGTCTTGTTGGCCATTCCTATCTACTGGGCAGCATTAATCTGGATCCCCAAAGGAGTTATGGAGAAAATCAGAAGGTTGTGCTGTAGATTTTTATGGGCAGGATCAAAAGAAACTTCTGTCCTTCCCTGGGTGGCATGGGACAAGCTGGCTAGGCCTAAAGATTGGGGAGGATGGGGAATCAAGAGACTCCCTGAATTCAGTCTATCTTTGGCTGCAAAATCAGGATGGAGACTAATCACAATGGAGAATCTTTGGACTAGGGTGGTCAAAAGAAAGTATATAGACCCAATTCCTATGGACGACTGGATTTGAAGCCAGGAAAAGAAGAAGAAGAATACTTCAGTCATCTGGAAGGCCACGGTAGAGGCTTTCACTGTGATTGAACAAGGTCTGGCTTGGAAAGTCGGAGATGGAAGACATGTAAGAATTGGCAGGGATCCCTGGGTAGGCTGTAATGAAACTTTTGCCCTGTCTCCTAGTCTCCTCAGACATCTTAACAGTAAAGGAATTTTCACTTTAAATCAGGTGGAGAAAGTGGGCCACTCTACTATATGGGGACATGCTTGGAAAAATGCTGAAGACCTCGGTTTAAACATCAGATGGAAAAACGAATGGGCTTCTTTCATCCAAGAACGCCATCGCTCAAATGTCAGGCTAAAAAGCGAACAAGATTTTCTGATGTGGGCACAAGCAAAATCAGGTGAATATTCCCCAAAAGATGGTTACACTTTCCTAATGGGAAAGAAAGGCTGGGGAATTCCGGAGTGGTGGTCGAAAAATATATGGAAGTTAAAATGCCCAGCAAAGACTAGGATTTTCCTATAGTGCATGCTAAAAAGAAAAATCCCGACCTGGGATATTCTACAAGCCAGGTTCTTTGTTGGGCCAGGGAGATGCCCACTATGCAAATTAGAAGGGGAATCAATAAACCACCTCTTTACTTCCTGTGCAGTCCCTTTAAAGATTTGGGAGGAGTTAGTTTGTCTGCTAAATATAAAGGCACAGTGGGGATCAGCCCCGTTGGAAGAAGCCTGGAGCAAATGGTGGCAAAATCATCCGGAGGGTAACCTGAGGAATCTTCCCCTTATTTTCTTTTGGGGTGTTTGGCTAGCGAGAAACAAAAGCGTGTTCCAAGACAAGGACATCCCCATATCTACTACTGCCATAAATTGTGCTACCATTTATTCATCCATTCCGCCCCCTGAAGCTAAAAATCCTCAAAATCATGACAAGCCTGTTAATATTCAGGAGGACATTCCTTGGGCCTTTTTTGACGGAGCATCTCAGCATAACAAGGTTGGTGCTGGTCTGTGCATCCATATAAATCCTGACCACTCCATTAAAGCTTCTATAGGTTTGGGTCCTGGTACAAACAACTATGTTGAGCTGTCTGCTTTGCGCCTCCTTATATGCTGGTTACTACAAAGAAACATTTCGTCAATTCAAACTTTCGGGGATTCCATGAATGTTATAAAATGGGTTAACAGAAGTGCTATATGTCAAAATCAGATTTTGAAGCCTCTTTTAGAAGATATTCTGTCATTAAAATCTTTGTTTAACAGCATTACCATCTGCCACATTTACAGGGACAAAAACGCAGCAGCAGACCAGCTTTCTAAGGCTAGCCTACAGCAAGATATGGGCAGCTGGTCAATAGAAGAATACAGACAGGGGCAGTCTCTCACATCTCATCAGCCCTCCTTTGCACCACCTTAGTGACCGCGTCTTTCGGCTCCTCTTTTATCTAGTTGCAGTGCCGTGGACATAAACTTTTTGATGCACTGCATTTTGGAAAGTTTTTTTAATCTATCTTTTATGTTCAGGACAGGCTCATATATTTAAACAAGTTTCATGATCTTTTTCCCTTTCTGTTATAACAGCACTTGTACGGGGTCGTTTTCCTTCTTTGAAGGAGGCCTCATCTTCGTCTCCTCAAAATATGTATAAAAGACTCCGAAAGGGAGTTTTGTTTCTAGACAGTTTCAAAATATACAGCAGTAAACTGGACAATGAAATCGTCCTCAATCAGTTCATACGGACTGAAAGTTTTGGTTTTAATCCTTTACAGTCAAAAAGAACAACAGAAAAACATGATGTGCTCTCAGGTCGGCACAATGTGTATATACAGTTTGTAAAAATTTTATTTGCTTAATAAAAAGTTTCGCTTTTTTTCTCCGGAAAATAAAAAAAATAAAAAAATAAAATAAAATAAAATAAATTGTGTTAGAATAGTCCAAAGTCATGGATCAAGCCAGATCTAATCTTAGTCGTTGATTAGGGACTTAATCTCGGTCGTTGATTTGTCAACGAGAAAAGTATAAGAGAAGGCTTGAGGGTCACTTGGAGAACACACCAAGAGATCAAGATTTCGACTTTCCGGGGTTGGGTTTGCTGAGAAAGTTGAGAGAGTGATCAGAGTTGCAGCTGAGGGGTAGTGAATACAGAAGCAGAGAGAGGCAGAGATAGCACCAGGAGGATCAGCGCAATAGCCGGAGAGAGGGACACAGAAGCAGCCAAGGGTTCACGCAAAGCCAGCCAGGGCTCACGCAGAGGCAGTTAGGCGTTGCGCAGTGCCTCAGAGGGCCAGCGTGGGTTACGCAAAGGGCCAAAGGGCTGACGCAGTGCCTCCAGAGGCTGACGCGGGCCAAGCTAGAGCGACGTTGGGCTAACGTTGGGCCAGAGAGAGGCTGACACTGGGGTTTCGTGGGGCAGATTGGAGCTGTGGAGCTGCCGAAGTGTTTATCCAAGGTTTTAGCCGAAATATCTGCTTCCGAGTAGAGAGGTACTACTGCCAAGATTTTTCTCTGTTGGGTGAGCCGAATTTGGCACCCAGATTGTATTTTGAAACTGCTTAATAAATCAAACCCTCAGATAGTTGCACCGGTTTTCCCGCATTGGGTTTTTCCGAGGACATTAGTCCAAAAACAACGGTGTCACTTGTGTGCTTGTTTTTGTTTCCTTCAGTTGATGATCTGTAATGTGTTGAGCATGTACTTGTATTTATTTCCAGTATTTACATGGTAAATAACTTGTTAATTTACAAAACAAGTAGATAGGAATAAATCAGAAAGTACATGAAGGGTTTCTAACGGGTTAGACTTAGAAACTCCAACACAGAGCAGTGACGAGCCTCCTCACTAATGACTCAAAGTGTGAAGAAGTGGTCAATCATCTCGTAACTAGAGTGGAAGCCTGCTTGTCCTCTAGGTCTAAGATGTCATCACTCTAGCTCATCGGAAAGCCATTGGCATATGATCAAGGTGTAAAGCCTAGGAAGGTATGGCCCACCATAATAGTCCTGTAGTTGTTTGGCTCACAACTACTCCATAGTTTTTGGATCAGATGGATAACGTGTCTTGCCCCAGTATGGGAGAAGTTGGAACAAACTACATGGTTGAATAGATCAACAATATAGGACTCAAGAGACTAAATGCCATGCTTCAGAAATTCTGCTTGAAAACCTTCCTCATCCACTGCTCTGTTCATGCTCATAGCTTTGACTATTCTCTTGATATCCCACTCAAAGAAAAGATGACACGAGGAGGGGGGAGAGGGAACATGTGTTGGAGTTGTCCGAAGATGTCATAAAGAGAGGTGGTATAGGAGAACCTAGATTGAGGGTCAAGGTCAAATGGGCTATCATGGTGTCTAGGAAAGAGTGAATGTCAAAATGCTTCGGGAGAGTGGCGGAGGGCTACACGAAGTTCACATCTTCGATAGGACAAAAATGATCGTTTTTATAGCAAAGAAGTTGACGGTACGCAATTTAAAGGTGAGGAGAAGATGGGGCGGTCTTGCATAAGAATAAAACAGAGTTGCTTAGGTTATATACCCAATGTTGGTGTTCAATGAAAGGTTAAAATACGAAGCATGCACAAGGAAGAGACTATAAGGTTGATGGAAGGCAATGTTCCTACCGCATATCAGATGCAGGATAGCAGGGTTCTTGGATTGGGGTTTGATAAGCTCACTCCTTCAAACACTCTTAACATCAGTGCTATTATATGGATGTGAGATATGGGGGCCAAGTTTATCAAAACATAAACAGACTTATAAATAGAGAGAGTGCAGGAACACATGGTGACAACCTTTCTCTAAATAAAAACATTCATTCTATAAGAAAATCATCTTGCATAAAAAGATTACTCCTAGTAGAACAAGAAGCACTAAGGAAGTTAGTTTTACATATACAAAAAAAATACAAGCAAGGACAGCAATAAGATACCAACCAAAATCAACAAAGAAACCCTAAAAGGAAGAAAAAACACACGGAATTTACAATGCATAAAGTGGTAGGATAATTGTAACATAGCGAATGAAAGATGCCCAATAGATAGGAAGGAGTTTAAAATTCATTTGCAAAGAATGATACAATAGTGGCAAATGGAAGGAAACGTTATAGATTTTCCACAAAATTCTACAACTGTTATGATGAACAATCTAAAACTAATTTCTTTTCACCAAGACACAAAATTTCTCTACTCTAGATAAGCAGTGGAATAAAACACAAAGATAAAGAACACAACCACACAATAACACAATGATTTCTCTTAGGAAACCCAACTGGGAAAACCCTCTTCTTGTTGTTGAATTTATTGATAGAATTTGAGCAATTATATCTTTTTACAAGGCGATATTATTTCACTAGAAAACACACTTGTTCTCACTACTTATACTTAGCTTGAAACACCATGCAAGCAACTCGACCCAGCGCCTACTTCCTTGTATAGTCTCTGCCCCTATTTCCTAGTGCAAGAAATCTCCTATTTCCTAGCACAATAGTGGCCCCTATTATTTAGGAATTTCCTCCTAAATCCTAGCACAAACTTGTGCCTTCGTCCTCCTTTTATCAATTCAACCCATGCTCTATCTGGCGAGTACAAACTTAGAACACGAGTTGAGTTTGACTTGTTAACTAAGTCGAATTGACTCTCTAACTCGTCCTTGCCTCAACTAGAAATTAAAACTCCCACTCATCCTCTTCTAAACTTAAGCTGGCACTTGGAAGCCTGCTTAACTATCCCTCCAACTCTACGCATGAATAAACCACTCCATGAACTCATCCTATTCACCATGAACTAGTCCATGTTAAAAGGAAGACTAAAAGCGGTCTTTCTTGACTAAGGCACGAGTCAAGAAGACCTTCCATGCTACCATTTTCAACACTCTCTTAGCAAGGAAGGGATTTTGTACAACTCCCAAATTATCTCTAAAATAGAAAAAATTGCTTCTTGCCAATGACTTGGTGAAGATATGTGTTGTTTGCTCCTTTGTTGGAATGTACAGTAGCTTCACTGTCCCTTTCTGCACCCAATCTCTAAGATGATGAAACTTGATATCGATATGCTTGGAGCGATCATGAAACATTGGGTTCTCAAAGAGCATAATGCAACTCTGATTATCACAATGTATCATAGTAGGCTCCATCCCTTGTCTAAAAAGTCCCACAAGCAACTTCCTCATCCAAATAGCCTCACATGTTGCCAAACTAGCAACCATTTATTCGGCCTCTGCTAAACTGAGTGCAACTGATCTCTACTTCCTACTGTACCAAGAAACAGTTGTTGACCCAATGTTGAAGATGCCATCTAAAGTACTATTCTGATTTGTGGAGCACCCTGCCCAATCCGCATATGTAAAGCCCTCAAGCCTCACTCCATCAAAATGTCTGTACCACAATCCATAATCTGTTGTGCCTCTAAGATATCTCAAAACATGCTTCACAGCAACCCAGTGAACTATGGTCGTTTCCATCATGAACTGACTCAGTTGGTTTACTGCAAAACAAATATCAGGCCATGTGTTGACCAAATACATCAACGACCCGATGAGTTCTATCTACTCGCTTTGCTCTACAAGCATCCACCTTCCTCCAAGTTGTCACTGGAGACGTGGCCATGGGCCTGCAACTTTGTATATGAAATCTCCACAAAATCTTTGTAGTGTACTTCCCTTGTCCCACGAAGATCTCACCATCACCCTGCCAAACCTCCAATCTAAGGAAATAGTGCATGAGCTCCATATCCTTCATCTCAAACCCCCTTGCAAGGTCCTCTTTGCAATCCTGGATAAGTTCTCTGCTCCAGTCAATATAAGGTTATCAACACAGAGCACTAGAATTAGCGAAAGCCCTCCAACCATGATGTAGTACACGTTGGCATCCGCCTCTCTTAGTGAAGCCTAGTCCTCGAAGATAGCTATCAATACGAGTGTACCATGCTCTTGGAGCCTACTTGAGCCCACAAAGGGCTCACTTCAACCTGCACACATGTGTGTCTCTGTTGAACTGCTCAAACCCCTATGGCTACTCCATATAAAACTCCTCAACCACTCCATTGAGGAATGTTGTCTTCACGTCCATCTAGTGGATCTTCCACTCCATCTGCGCTGCAAGTACCAGGATAGTCCTGATGGATGAATACCACGCTACTGGAGCAAAGGTCTCATCATAGTTTATGCCTTGAATCTGTGAGAAGCCCTTGGCCACAAACCTGGCATTATACTTCTCCACACTCCCATCTGCACCATGCTTCACCTTGTACACCCAGCATGAGCCTACTGCTGACTTGCCCTCTGGTCGTGGCACAATCTCCCAGACAGCATTCTTCATGATGGAAGAATATTCCTCCAACATGGCATCATGCCAAACTTGCTGAGAAGTTGCCTCCTTATAACAAGAAGGCTCAGTGTCAACCAACCCTATCATCAATGCCATATATCCTGTGTACCTCTGTGGCTGCTTACTTTGCCTGAACATAGAGCTAGGAGCTTCAACATGTTCCTAGGCCTCCTAAACCAATTCTTCAGCCCACTTGGCTTTCTTCCTCCCTGTGCTAGGAGTCTCTAACTGAGTAGTTGTATGCTCTCGTCTTGGTCTCTCCTCCTTATCATCCTGCTCAGCATCCTCCTGTGCGGCCCTCTTGCCACCTGGTTGAGACTCAGTCCGTGATCCTGGTTGAGGCTCTTCCTTGGGAGTGAGTAGCTCCACCATCTCAGGTAATCAAAACTGCTCTCACTCTAAGGACTCCCTCAAAGTTCTAGACTCCTCAAACATCACATCCTGCAAGAGAATTGTCTTCTTGAGTCCTAGTAGATACACCCTAAATGTCTGAGTTGTCTCACTGTATCCCATGAAAATTACCTTTTTTGTCGTGGGCTCCAACTTCTTCATGCTATCTTTAGACACATGGCAATAAACTTTGTGCCAAAGATACGAAAGTTTGAAACATCAGGGTTCTTGCCTATGAAAGCCTCCTTTGGTGTAACTCGTCTGAGAACCTTGTGTGGACTCCTGTTCTGCAGAAATACTACAGTGTTGCATGTGAAAATTCCTTAAACCCGGGACTTCCTACTGCAACACTAATGATATTTCTCCTACTTGTTAGATTTACATGAAGAAGCTATTTGCAGTTTTCTACGGCAAACATCAAAATACATACACTGCGGCCTACACCAATTAAATTATATGTTGAAACAAGAAACTGAACAATAGAGAAAGATACACACAAATGACACATTTATTTTTGGACAAATGTCCCCAGAAAAACCCAATGCGAGAAAGCCGGTGCAGCAGCTTTGAGGGTTTTATTATTAGGCAATAGTAAATCTGAATGCAATCATTGGATGCCCTCCTAGCAATCCAATTACAGAGAAATGTTAGTTACAGAAGGATAAGTGAGATCACCTCAACCTATCACCAGAAATCCTAGTTGATCCAGCCCTTGAGTGAACAGCCCCTGGCTGATTCTACGCAGTGTCTGCGTCAGCCCAGCGTCTCACTATCTAGGAACTGTGTCACTCTTCCTGGCTGCTCGATTTGCCTTTGGCAATCTGACTTCTTCTCTCCCAGTCTCACACCCTGGAATCCAGCCACAGAAATCGATCTCCCAGCTGATTTTCAGACTTCCTCTTGGCTTTTGCAGTGCCTCTGTGTCATCCTATGATGCCTCTGCATGGACCTGCGTAGCGCTGTGTCAGCGTCTTTGTCTCTGGGCTGCCACTGCTGGATCTTCCTCTGTCTTCTATGATGAGTATTCTCTAACCGGGAAGAATTCCCTTTGGATATTATCCCTGCCCCTCACTGCAAAAGCTCACTTCGAATCTCTCTCCGGCAATTGACCTACTTTAGAAATTCGATCTTCTGAACTCTCTTTGTGTGTCTTTCCAAATGGCCCTCAAGCCTCCTTAAATAATCTCCTCGTTGACATTCAACAACCCAGACTAAAAGCTAATCAATGGCTAAGATCATTTCTGCTTTATCCTCATCTTCTTCTAGAAGTTACACCCACAGTTAGATTAATACCCATTAATTATTTTATTTCCTAAGTTTAGACTTAGGGTCCCATTAATAATATTTTATTATTTTAATAAAACTATTTCTGGGTGGAATTTCCCAAAACACTTTCTGGGTTCTTGAATACATGTGCCCAAGCCTCCCTGCAAAATTTGAGACTTAGAGCACATTCGATGCCACCAGAAATCAACACTCCTTCTTAGCGAGGAATGTGCTCTAGCAATGCAACCTGCTGAAGTATCACTTTGTTCTGTAACATCTCCCGCTGTGTTGTTGATGTCTGACATGTTGTCCACCAACCACTACACAATTGTTGCATATGTACTGCTGCTGACCCTGCCACTGTCAACACTGCATCCGTACTACAACTCCCTCTGAATTTTTGCATCCATGTTGCTGCTGGCATAGCCAACTGCCCTTGCACTGCAAACTGTTGTTGCTACTACATCAGCAACAAAAAAACATCCCAAATTACTGAACTAATTGTGTTCAGTATGATACCATGTGAATGGTGGAGCCTGACTGCTGCTAGTCTCTGTGTTGACCCTCTGAATCTTCTACGCTACTGCTGACCTCTGCTCTATGCCATCTGTGCTGCAACCAACTTTGCTCTGCGTTGTTCAGTCTCTGGTGCTCCTAGCCACTGCAACTGAATCTCTGACACTCCTCGGCACCATCCGACACTAGTCCATCCTGCTACTTCTAATCTGGGCTCCCGTAGCAAGGAATTGATCCAAGACGTGGGCTCCTTAAGGATCCTGCCAATATCTAGCTCTTTCAAACTATAGCTCCAAATCAGTTGGTTGTCATGGTGAACTCCTCCTCCTCGATCTTCACGAGTGCAGCGTTCACATCGTGCTTCTCATCTTTGTCCTTCTTCCTGAGAGGACACTATGTAGCATAGTGACCCATTTCACCACACCTTAAGCATTTGATCTTCGAGACGTCCTTCTTCCGCCTCCGTTGCTCCTACTGCCCCTTCGATGCAAGGGTTGCATTCTCATCCTCCTCCTTGGGCTTCGACCCACTATTGTTGCTTCCGTCAAGCTTACATTTGACTAGATCTCTCCTCAGCTCTTCTTGCTTGAGAGTTACCCACATCTCATCCCAATTCAACAAAGTTGTCCTGCCCAGGATACTATGGACAAAGACTTGCCCTCATCTGAGACAAAATTGAGGGCCAGTCTAACCAACTAGGAATCTTGAGGCGTAGACCCCACAGCTGATAACTCATCTCGGGTCTCCTAAAGCTTCGTGAGGAATGGATCACACGCTCCCCCCTTCTGTGTGTAAGCAGATCTCAGTTTTTGCTCTAAGTACATCTTTCGCTGCTCGGAAGATCCCTAATACTGCATAGACAACACATCCCACATCTCCTTAGCAGTCTCTCTGCTAGCAATGTAACAGACTACATGATCCTTCACTCCGTCAAGGATCATTCGCTTTGCCTTTGCATTTATGCCTTGTACTTCTTTAGTGAATCTGCATCTGCAGGCACAACCACCACGTTGTCGACATGTCTTGAGAGCATGCTCATCTAGAAGGAATGACATTCTTGCCTTCCAGATAACGTACTTGGATGCCCCATCCAACCTATCCTGATCTCTCAAGCCACTAGCTGCCATTTATGCCACGAAAATTGCCAAACTGCTCCTCTCTATTCTTACTGTTGTTGCTCAGCCAATAAGGAAACGGACTTCTTGGCAGTAAGTCTACTAAGGAACTCCTACTACAGCACTGATGATATTTCTCCTACTTGTTAGATTTACATGAAAAAGTTATTTGCAGTTTCCTACGGCAAACATCGAAATACATACACTGCAACCTACACCAATTAGATTATAAGTCGAAACAAGAAACTGAACGAGAGAGAAAGATACACACAAATGACAGAGTTATTTTTGGACAAAAGTCCCCGAAAAAACCCAATGCAAGAAAACCGATGCAACAGCTCTGAGGGTTTTATTATTATGCAATAGTGAATCTGAATACAATCATTGGATGCCCTCCTGACAATCCAGTTACAAAGAAATGTTACTGACAGAAGGATAAGTAAAACCACCTCACCCTATCACCGGAAATCCTCGCTGATCCAACCCTTGAGTGAACAACCCCTGGCTGACTCTGCATTGCCTCTGCGCAGTGTCTGCGTCAACCCAGCGTCTCACTATCTAGGAACTACGTCACTCTTCCTGGTTGCTCAATTTGCCTCTGGAAATCTGACTTCTGCTCTCTCGGTCTCACACCCCGGAATCCAACCACAGAAATCGATCTCCTAGCAGATTTTCAGACTTCCTCTACGCTAGCCTATGTTGCCTCTGCGCTAGCCTACGTTGCCTCTGCGTGGGCCTGCGTAGCTCTGCGTCAGCCTCCCTGGCCCTGCGTTGCCACTATTGGATCTCCCTCTATCTTCTCTGATGAGTATTCTCTGACCGGGAAGAATTCCCTTCAGATACTATCCCTGCCCCTCACTACAAAAGCTCACTTCGAATCTCTCTCCGGCAGTTACTCTGCTTCAAAAATTCGATCTTCTGAACTCTCTTTGTGTCTTTCCAAATGGCCCTCAAGCCTCCTTAAATAATCTCCTCGTTGACATTCAACGGCCCAAATTAGAAGCTAATCAATGGCTAAGATCATTTCGGTTGTATCCTCGTCTTTTTCTAGAAGTTACACCCACAGTTAGATTAATACCCATTAATTATTTTATTTTCCTAAGTTTAGACTTAGGGTCCCATTAAAAATAATTAATTATTTTAATAAAATTGTTTCTGGGTAGAATTTCCCAAAACGCTTTATGGGTTCTTTGGAATACATGTGCCCAAGCCTCCCTGCAAAAATTGATACTTAGAGCACATCCGATGTTACCATAAATCAACATTGCATGCCTCTACCCATAAGAACATAGGTAGTCCCTGATCATGCAACATGGTTTTGGCTGCTCCAACAATACTATGGTTCTTTCTCTCAACCACCCCATTCTGTTGAGGGTTATGAGGTTATATCAGCTCTCTCCTAATGCGCTCCTTCGCACACAAGTCCTTGAAGGCATTAGAGACATATTCTCCACCATTGTCACTCCTCACTGCCTTGATCTTCCTCTCGATCTGGTTTTCTACCAAGGCCTTAAACTCCATGAACTTAGTTAAGACCTCATCTTTCTTCTTCATAAAAAACATACAAATTTTCCGAGAATAATCATCAATTAAAGTAACATATTACCTGTGTCTCATAAGAGATGGAGAAGAGAAGCTTCCACATACATCTGAATGCACCAGCTCCAAAATACCTTTGGCTTTGTTATCTCGGCCCTCAAAAGAAGTCTTGGCATACTTGCCAAGCATGCATCCCTTGCACACTCCATTCTTGTCAAAGTTGCATGTTGGTACTCCTGTGGTTATCTGCTGAAGAATCTTTAGTGCTCCACGATGCAAGTGTCCCATGCGCCTATGCCAAAGTTCACCAACATCTCTACTTTGCTCACCACCTGCCTTGCTACTTAAGGTTGCGCATGTCTCAACCTGCAACCTGTAAAGGTTCTTCATCCTCACACCTATCTGCTTCACTGACCTAGAAGCTAAGTGTTTAAGGTACTCCTTACCTCTGCTGAAGATGACATCATATCCCTTGTCTTCAAGGGTAACTACTGAAACAAGGTTCTTCTTCAAGCATCAAACATAGAGGACATCATTGAGATGGAGGGGGGCTCCCAGACTCCCTCTCAAAGCTGACAGTACCCACTCCCCTAAATGCATACTTTCCATCATCTCCTAGCTCAATCTGAAACTGTATGTCCTTCTCCTTCAACTAGCTGAAATACTCCTTGTTCCCGGTCATGTGGAAAGACGCTCTGAAATCAATATACCACTTGCCACTCCATACTAAGCTTGCCATGCAAGCTATTAATGAGAAGCAAACCCATCTACCTCAATTGATGCAGCCACATGATCATTACTGGATCTCTTCTTCCGATTAGTACACTTAGTAGCATAGTGCCCAAACTCATGGCAATGGAAGCACTTGATCTTACTCAGATCCTTCTTCTTCTTCTCGCCCTTCTAACTAGACTCTGCCTTCCCTTTGCCTTTCTTGCCCTTGGCTTTACTTACCAAAGCAAAGTTCTCCTCATCCTCTCTCTTCGTTGATTTACCATCTTTGGTCCCTCTTCGGATCTCTTCCTGAACACAGCCAATCCATAACCTTTCCTAACCAGGAAATTTTTTTCAGCCACTAACAGCATCCTAGAAACTATACCAAGACTTCTGAAGTCCTATGAGAGCAAAGCTCACAAGGTCACTCTCTGATACAGTGACACCCACACCACCTAACTCATCTCAGACCTGAGTGAACTTCAAAAGACATGTGATGATGGGCTCTCCTTTGCTCATCCTTATGCTCCTTAGCTTCTCCTTGAGAGCTAGCTTCCTAGCATCATTGGTACCCTGAAACGGATCCAAGATGGCTTTAAACATCTCATATTTTGTCTTCTTCTCATAGAGATGAGGAATAATATGATCTTTGACCCCCTTTAGAATAATCATCTTTGCCTTGATATCATTTTGAGTATGTTGGGCCAATTGTTGGGGATCTTGAGATGGCAGCATTTGATTCTTGATAAACTCTCCTACCCATTATCCTCCAACACTATTGTGATCATTTCCTTCCATGAGGAAAAGTTAGAGGCCCCTTCTAAAGAGTGATTTGCTCTCAGTCCTTGGTACGCCATCCTCCTTGTCCAAAGAATTGTTCTTCACAAACTGATCTTTGTTCTTCACAAATATGATCTTATTGGTGTTGCTCATTATGTTGTTCTCTGCTCTAATACCATGTAGATTTTCCATGAAATTCTACAACTGCTACGATAAACAATCTGAAACTAGTATATTTTCACCTAGACACAGAATTTCTCTACTCTAGATAAGCAGCAGAATAAAACACAGTCACAAAATAACACAATGATTTTTCTTGGGAAACCCAATTAGGAAATCCGAAAACCCTCTTCTTGCTGTAAAATTTATTGATAGAATTTGAGCAATTAGATCTCTTTACAAGACAATATTGTTTCACTAGAAAGCACACATGTTCTCACTGCTTATACTTAGCTTGAAACACCATGCAAGCAACTCGACCCAGCTCCTACTTCCTTGCGCAATCTCTGCCCCTATTTCCTAGCGCAAGAAATCTTCTATTTCCTAGCGCAATAGCAGCCCCTGTTATTTAGGAATTTCCTCCTAAATCCTAGCACAAACTTGTGCCTTCGTCCTCCTTTTATCAATTCAACCCATGCTATATCTGGCGAGTACAAACTTAGAACACGAATTGAGTTTGACTTGTTAACTAAGACACACTGACTCTCTAACTCGTCCTTGCCTCAATTAGAAACTGAAGCTCCCACCCGTCCTCTTCTAAACTTGAACTGGCACTTGGAAGTCCACTTAATTGTACTTCCAACTCTGCGCATGAATAAACCACTCCACGAACTCGTCATATTCACCACGAACTAGTCCATGGTAAAAGGAAGACTAATTGTGGTCTTTCTTGACTAAGGCATGAGTCAAGAAGACCTTCCACGCTACCAATTTCAACAAACATTAGTATTACATGGACAAGTTCGACCCAGAATTTGAAATCAACAAACAAAAATATTTGAAAATAAACATTCCTTGGAGAGAGAAAACAGATATCATGCAATTAAGAACAAGCTCACATAGCTTAAGATGCAAGACAACAAAATGGCAGGAACCAAAGGAGGAGGAATGCAGAGCATGCTAGGTGTGAAGGAAAGACAGGTTGGAGATGAGCAACACTTCTTTTCCACCATGAAGCATATAATAGCCATATCATGAAAGGGACGGTATTGGAAGACAACAGTTGGGTATCGGGATGCAGTATTCCAAAAATGCAGGTAGAGGACACAACAAAAATGGCATCAAGGATGGTGCACTTTAGAGACAGGATGATAAGTAACGTAGACCAGGGTAGGTGACTCTCCTCAAAGGACACAACAAGATAAGTAACGTAGCAACTTAAGATGCAAGACAACAAGATGGCAGGAACCAAAGGAGGAGGAATGCAGAGCATGCTAGGTGTGAAGGAAAGACAGGTTGGAGATGAGAAACACTTCTTTTTCCACCATGAGGCATATAACAGCCATATCATGAAAGGGACGGTATTGGAAGACAGCAGTTGGGTATTGGGATGCAGTATTCCAAAAATGCAGGTAGAGGACACAACAAAAATGGCATCAAGGATGATGCGCTTTAGAGACAGGATGATAAGTAACGTAGACCAGGGTAGGTGACTCTCCTCAAAGGACACAACAAGATAAGTAACGTAGCAACTTAAGATGCAAGACAAGAAGATGGCAGGAACCAAAGGAGGAGGAATGCAGAGCATGCTAGGTGTGAAGGAAAGACAGGTTGGAGATGAGCAACACTTCTTTTTCCACCATGAGGCATATAATAGCCATATCATGAAAGGGACGGTATTGGAAGACAGCAGTTGGGTATCGGGATGCAGTATTCCAAAGATGCAGGTAGAGGACACAACAAAAATGGCATCAAGGATGATGCGCTTTAGAGACAGGATGATAAGTAACGTAGACCAGGGTAGGTGACTCTCCTCAAAGGACACAACAAGATAAGTAACGTAGCAACTTAAGATGCAAGACAAGAAGATGGCAGGAACCAAAGGAGGAGGAATGCAGAGCATGCTAGGTGTGCAGGAAAGACAGGTTGGAGATGAGCAACACTTCTATTTCCACCATGAGGCATATAATAGCCATATCATGAAAGGGACTGTATTGGAAGACAGGAGTTGGGTATCGGGATGCAGTATTCCAAAAATGCAGGCAGAGGACACAACAAAAATGGCATCACGGATGATGCGCTTTAGAGACAGGATGATAAGTAACGTAGACCAGGGTAGGTGACTCTCCGCAAAGGACACAACAAGATAAGTAACGTAGCAACTTATCGATACCCACCTATGGGATATCATCTCTTCCTCTTCTCCTACCTAGCATTTTGGGTTTCTTAATTTTGTGAAAAAATGCTACAGTGAGATGTATGCTATCTCGTCCCATAGGCCAATTGGCCTCTGGAGCATTTTAATAACATTCTATTCAATTCTATCCCATTCACTGCAGAAGATGACAACTTATCTCGTTAATCCAACTTACCACTCTAATCCACTCTGTCAGAGATCATCTGGTTAATTTCAACTCGTTAGATGTCCCGAGTTTATTTACATATGAAAGTGCATTAAAATCATCTAATAATCTACTCGCAAGATTCATTTAATCTGCAATGACAAGAATAGTCCCCTGAATTTTCCAACCATTCTAATCCTCGCATATTTTCATTGCAATAAACGGGAATTCACTCACATGTTTGAACAAAGGATTTCTGATTGTCTAAAAGATCGAAGAACTTTTATATGGGGAGAAAAGAAATTCAGAATGTTTGTCATTTGGTATTGGCAAACCTCTGGTTTAAGAATTAACACCTTTCTGCTCTACTAATGTCCGAGGTGCACGTATCGAAGCCATACTGAGAACAGGAGTGCCCAATAAACATGGAGCTACCAGAACTTCAACTGCTCCAAATCAGGGGAAAAGAGGAAGACGAGGGTTTAGATTTCTGACTAATATGAAACAAGAGTCCACTTACCTACGTCCTCCAATGTTGAGGGTTCCCTGTCATGTGCTCCATTTTCTGTCTTTGAACCATTTTTTGTTTTGGGTGGTGGAGCTCTGCCTTCCAGCACATCAATCTCATCGCTGATATCCCGCTTCCAGCTTTCTACATACAGTCTCGAAGCTTTCTTTAATACCTGTAGAAACAGAATTGTACATAGAGTTTCAACATTGAACAAGTCCTCCATATTTGCAATCAATGGCAATTAAGTGTCAGAGAAAATGTTGAATGCTTACCTCTAACCACTCCGGCCATGTTAGCTTCCTCCGGGGTTTTAAATGAGGAGGGTCTGGCAGAGAAGATGGAAATGCGATCTCTTTCAGATCATGACGCGCATAATTCGAAAGTTTCGTCCATGCTTGCTTCCATTTCACCATCCTGATGCCAGTGAACCCGAAACTTGAAACCATAAATCGTATTCCAGCATTCTAATTATTAAGGCAACTAAAAAACTATACCTTTGAAGTGGACAAACATGGAGACCGAAAAAATTACCTGCAAACATAATGGAGCTATTGTCAATGGGCATTCCAGTCAAAGCCTGTATTTGCATCCTCTGCTAACACTCGATTTCAGTAATTCATTGTTATAAACCGATGCAAGCTCCAACT
Organism: Pinus taeda; assembly: GCA_000404065.3. Lineage (NCBI taxonomy): Eukaryota > Viridiplantae > Streptophyta > Pinopsida > Pinales > Pinaceae > Pinus > Pinus taeda. The sequence goes on from APFE030713242.1 coordinate 159,438, forward strand.
GACTGGATTACCATGGTGAATTTTTAAAAGGCATGACTTTGCTTGGTGACTTCTGTTCAAATCTTTTACAATGTTTTTTTATATGGGCGCTGGTATGTTGACTTCGAAAACATTTAAAGTTAAATTAGATTGGTATCGTAGTAATATACGGAGGAGAATGAAGAAATTATTTTAACGTTTATGAGAAATTTTTGGCCGAATAGATTTTGTTAAGAGTTGAAAATTAAAATATCTGTATAATTTTTCTTGTTATTTTTGAAAGTTTGACATTTTAAAATAAATGTTTTTTGTTTTTATTTTTCTGAAAGAGTAAAAAATACATATTTTTTTTTCCCACACTTTTTTTGGTCTTTTCCAGCACTTTTGTTACAACGAGGTTGATGAAAATTAGTCCTTAGTTGAGCAATAAGAATTTTGGCTCTCCAAGAAATATTGGCCTCTATGTACATTTTTTGTTGATTATGAGTAAGATTAAACTCTTTAATATAGTATTTTTTTCTTTCTCCCAAGTATGTTTGTGGAACTTATCCATAACAAAAGTTTTCATCTCTTTAATATTTGTGGGACACATGCTCAAGCAAATACCCCATTTACTAAACCATTTGTTATTTTGTCGCATCGAAGTCTTTTTTCTTTTGCACAATATGCCATTAAACACAACCTTAGGCCATCTGCCCTCTTCCATTTGCTCAATTTTTTTTAAATATCTTATGACTCGCACCATAGCAATTGTTTCAATAGGAGCAGTCCCTATTTCACTTAACAAGATAGCATAAGGAATTGCACTTTTAATTTTGAATTTGTTTATAATCAAACGCTTTTGAATTTTCTCAATTTGTTTCCACTGCATGTCGGATGTATTGTTGGCCCACAGTTCACAACCGTAGAGAATCACCGGAATTGCTAAAAGCCCTAAAAGAGTTAGAGTGGTTTTCCAGTCTCATAACTATGTCTCTCCACACCTATTTTGAAAAGCATAAAATGCTTTCCAACCCCCCAAAGTTCTTTTCTTTCTATAGTCATCCCCGCTTAGATTTTTGTTGAAGTCAATTCTGAGGTATTTGTAATCGCAACTTCTTCCAAAATGTTGCCTTCAGAGTAGAACTTATGTTGATTATGTTTTCTTTTGATAAAGAAAACCACTACTTTAGTTTTGCTAATATTGACTTGTATATACTCAAAAAGTATTTTATGAAAAATATATTAATTAAAAAAATTATATTCATATGATATATTTTTGTGTCGCTTAAAGGGTATTTTGATTTTGAAATTTTGTTATGTAACAGAAAAAGTTTGAAATTTATAATAATGAAAAAGAAATTAAGAAAAATTTATACAAAATTTTGTAGCTATATTAAAATATAATTAATTATTCAATTTGTAATTATATTAAAAATATTTATGGTATAAAATAATGATTTTAAAATTATATATAATAATTTGTTTTTATATTGTTATTTGAAAAGATAGGTTTAATTTAATTGGAAAAAAATGTTGTAAATTTGATTACTTTAATAGCATAAAATAGTTGTAATTATTTATAGTTTTATAAAAAAAAATGCTCTATGTTTATTTTATTGGTGTTTATTAAAATAAGGTTAATTTATTTTTTAGGATTCACAAATAGAAATTAATGAGGGCTCTTGTGATTGTGTTTAGCTTTATTAAAAAAGGTGATTATATCTAGGAATGCTTATGGTTTGTGGTAATCTTTCTCCTCATTTTTGGGCAAAGTACAATAGAGAAAACCAAAGCTAAATTCTACCAATGAGGATCTTAATGGTTAAACCTCATGGGTATTATCATTATAATAAAGTTGGTCCTATCCATTCTTAGTATCTATCAATTTTCAATGACGTTGGTAATGTTGAGTGTTAGGCAACAAATTGGAAGGGAGATCCAGAAGTTTTTATGGCAAAAAGATTCCACCTAATTATTTGGAAGATTGTAAGGGTTCTAAAAGACAAAGAGGAATTAGGGATAAAAGATTCCTCCCTTATGAATCTTGCAATGGGAGCCAAACTATTATGGAGGCTAATATATGGTAAAGTTGATTGGTGGGAAAAGAATGAGACAATATTATTGAGGCAATAAGAAGAGATGTATTGATCTCATGAAGGAAAACCAAAGAAGCTCTCACATTTGGAAATTATTGAAAGTTGTTGTACCCATAATTTGATCCAAGTGCTCGTGAATCCTAGGCAATGGCAAAGATATCCTAATGTCGAGTAATAAAATCATGGGAAACAACCTTTAATCCACAACCCAAAATTTTCGCTCTTAAATTATGGATGAACATGCAAAATCTCAAATTCTTGTTTGATATTTTTTTGTAGCCAAAGCACGCAAGGTGATGGATAGGATGGAACTTAGGGGATCCCCATTAGCCACTTTGGCTTTTAGTTTCAAAATTGATCACAACTCTAGGTCGAAGCACTTTGTGGGATCTTCAATCTAGGAGAATCATAATACATATTCAATGATAGGTACCTTCATTAGATCTTATCCCTTCCTCTTCCACAATGATTTGTAATTTGGAACTAGATTTAGCATAGAGATGGGCTCCCAAAGATTAATATATTTTGCTAGACCATAGTGCATGGTAAGCTTCTCACATCAAATACTCTACAAAAAAAGAGAAATTTAATGGTTGTCTAGGTGTGTTATGTGCCAAAGTGCTAAAGAATTAATTCATTGTTTGTTTATTGACTATTGTTGCTCAAGAAAAGTTTGATGTTTGACCTTTCTTTGCCTATACCAACGTGTGAGATTTCCTCTTTGTTCGAGGGATATGTTTTCAATATGGGACACTTCATACAAAGGCATGTTAAAAACTAAAATCCCTCTCAAAAGGCTATGGAATGCTAGACTTCCAAAGTATCTTTGTTGAAAGATACACCTCACCTAAATAAGCCAATGTTTAATCAAATTATGGTAAACCCAAATGCAATGTTAGCCAAGGAAAAAGGGTTTCTAATAGACCATGTCAACTCCAGATTCATTATTAACTGACATGCATTTTTTGTATAAATATGATGAGATATGGTATAAGCAATTTAAAATCTAAAATAACTCCTCGACTCCCTAGCGTTACAATCATACTAGATATCAATAGTGGGAAATTTGTTTGGAGGCTCAAGAATTGATGGAGAGAATCAAAATTCATTATCCTTGTTCTTTGATGGTGCTTCCAAAAGAAAACCAAAGGTAGCAATATAGGGAGGGATTCTCTTTTATTCTAAAGGGAAAAAGTAGCATCATAAGCTTGGCGTCTTGGGATAGCACCAAATAATCTAGTAGAAGCATACACCCTTTTGAGAGGTCCCCAACTAGCTAAGAAATCAAGAGTTGTATCATAATTATTTTAGGTGACTAGATGATGATCATTAAAGCTATGCTTGAGAGATCTATTATGTAAGATATCAACATAGCTATTGTTATTTCCTAAGCTAAAATTGAGACAAGCACAACAGGTAAGATTTCCCTTCTTCATGTGAAGTGAGAGCTCAATTTTGAGGTTGATCTTTGGGCAAAAAAAACCACTACATTAACTTTAGGTGAATATGAACAAAATGGGGTATGCTCACATTTCTAGATCCCCTGAGATTTGCTTAATCGCACATGTCAATCAACATTTACTACCCACGTGGCTTAACAACACTCATATCAACTCAGTGGTATCATGATGAGAGCATTGAGGACAACATCCAACCTCTCTCACATGTAAGCTTTAACCTCAACTTTATGGATTGAATGCCTTAGCATGAAAGTGCATCGACGATATGGCATAATGGAATAAGTGTGGGAGAGAATTGGGAACATCTACAATAGGAATTGCTAGTGTCAAGCGTCCAACCAAGCGAATTTGGGTGGATTGTCTAAGATCCTAGTTATATTATGTCAATTGTAAGAAATTATTTGAGATGGTAGGGAAGGTTGTTGAATTGGCTTCTATGTCATGGTTATGATGCCCTAATTCTCTACTTCTCTGTTAATTTGGTTCTACCATAAGCGAATTGGAAGAGCCTCCAGGGCAAGTGATTAGAGTATATATTATATCTTTTCACTGTGTTTTTTCTTGGTTGGTTATCTTTGTGTTCTTTCTTTTTAGACAATCATTTGTGTTGTAAATTGTGTGGAAATTACGGTTATAGTCCTATATGAATGTGTGAGTTGTATATAGCCTTCTCATTCATTTTCATGGGTCAAGGCTTTCATCTTAGTCTTGCCTTTCTCTACATTGTTTGGTTTCCTTTTTTTGGTTTTTAAAAAAGAATTAGGGTGATTAATTGTACATAGCTTATAATTTTTCTCCATGATTGTATTTGTTTTCTTTTTCCATATGTTACTCATTATGAAATTCATTTTTAGTAGCACTTTTTAGTCCATGCAAGCATTATAGTTTTTGCTCAACCAAGAAACTTTATTTATGTGAAAGCTTTAAGCAATATTATGTCTCTATAATATGTTAATTTTTCATAGGGCTACATTATTCTTGGCTTTGATAATTAAATTTCTTCATTAACACATTAAGCTCACCCCATAACATTAAAACATTATTCAGATTTACATTATTATTCATCAACATATGCAACTATGTAGAAATAACAATATCATCATCATATAATCAGTGGAATATAAAGCAACAACAGAAGAAAAGCATGCACACATAGAGACACCAAGATTGGTTGGAGAACAAGGAAAAACCCACTATAGGGAAAACCCTTGGAAATTCTTCTTCTTCTTAGATCGTCATCAAATGATTCAGCAAAAGAGAGTACAATGATCCATATCCTTATCTATGCAACAAAATAACTAGAATATCCATAACATGACCTTAAACATACTTATACTCAAACATCTTGATTCTGAGGACTGTAATGCACTGTCACTGACTGTAGTTAACTACTGGTTATTGTTGTCACCGTGTTGAACATTTTTTAACATTGTTGCATACTGATAACTCATATTTTGGTCCCAGATGCATGCAGAGGTATTTTTTGCGAGCATCTAAGGCATATTTGGTAGCTTTCTGGAGATTGTTTGAGTGCGTATGCGATAGATCTAGACTGCGGAAGCCCTAGCCTCCCGGATGCTCCCTTGAATACCGAGTGCGAGCATCTGAGACTGATATGGATGCTCTCTGGAGAACTGGATGCGAGTGTCTGGGGACTAAATAGAACTGCAGAATCCCTAGCCTCTCATACGCTCCCTTTGACACCCTATGCAAGCATCCTAGACTTCCCGGACGTCCTCAGGAACTTACTGTGCCAGTGTCTAGTGACAAAAAACCTTAGTTACGTGCAAGTTTTCATGGCTCAGAAACCATAGACATGTGTGAGCTTCGACATTGTAGTTTCAAACCCTTTGCGCGAACTTTCCTCCTTCAGACCTGTGTGAACCAATCAATATAAGAGAGAAGAGAGTGCTTGATGATTGTGTGCAAATGAGCTTGAGGTATCTTATATTTCTAGGATTTCATGAGGGTCCACTTGACGTTGAGGCTGACCTGACCATTTATACATGTGCTTAGGGCCGACCTAATTCAATATACATGAGTAAATAAATAAATTCAAAAACCAACTTCTGCTTGTCCAAATAAGGTGCTCTTTAGGTCGATTTTGGTCCTCTCAAAAAGAGGATCTATTGCAATTATTATCTTCATCATATGAGCTTTCCAAAGTGGAATTTGACCACAATTTCATATTTTTAACACTCCCTCTCAACTAGGGAGAACTCCACCTGCCAATATCTGTCCATCGATAAATATGCCATTCTCGTATCTTAAAATATCATCATGCATCAACATTGATCATCTTTGTCATGTAGTCATCATGCCATGACCATCTCAAGAATCTCATCATCACAAATAATTAATGTACATCTCTTGATTGTTTATGCTCATATGTTGAACATTCGCGAATCTAGAAGAAGAAGAATTTGTTATCGTATGGGAGCTTAAGCTACCATCGTCTATCCATCAGGATATTACCAGGAATCTTTGCCAGTGGGCTACTACTTAGAATATCATCATCAATCATCATCAGAGAACATATCATCAAGGAGCACATCTCAACCTGTAACCACATTGGGGGGCACATCTTGACCCAGAATCTCATGGGGGAGCTATACATCTACAAACCCATATCGAGCAATAGGATATCAAAACACATAGGGGAACACATCTTGAACCTAGGATCACATCAGGGAGCTCAATCTCAACCTGGAACCGCATAGGGTTATCTCAACCCATCCTATTGCCTATTGATCTTCCCATCGATGACCCCGAATAGTCATATGGTAGAACACATGCATCATAATTGACTTGGGTTGTACACCCCAAGTACACCCTCAACTCGTTAGCCAAACGAGGAGCATATGCCCGAAAATCCCTGCTTGTGGGTGTGATGCCAACTGGGGTATACTCTGTAAAGACCTTACAGGGGAGCAACATTCTCTAACCCTATGAAGATAGGGGAGCAACATCTCTAACCCTATGGGTAACAGATAGGGGTCATACCCTATTGTCTAGAGTTCCCTCAACCCCAAAAGCCCTCTATCTAAATTCCTCACCTTGGAAGCTCAAATAGGGAGGAAGAGTTGGCTCAATGTTCTCAATTAGCGCTACTTGCGTCATTCTCAAATCTGGTATTTGCTTGTCTCAATAGAAATTGTTTCCTGTTCATACAGGACATCAAATCAAATATCATGTTAGATCATGAATAATCATATAAATCACAAAAGGATACCATAATCATCTTCCCTCTCAAGGAGGTGCCAATCACAAGCCTAAGCTTGTATCAAACAACTACACTGTCTTAAAATGTTGAAGTATCTTAGTCCAACTATATATATGGTACTCTCTGTCATCATTATGTATCCATGTCATATTTATATCCTGATCATATGGATCTCTAAGGAGCTTCTACATCTTACCTCACATCTAGCCATTCTAGCAACTTCATACTCAATCTCAGTCAAGTGTAAAGTTATGGACCTTTCATCAATAACATCATGACATATCTCATATTAATGCAGCACTCATATGTTCTCATCTACAAACATCTTTATTAACAACAATACATCCATTCAGTCACATATCAAGGAGAAATATCTTAGCCTCAAAAATATAACATCTTATGCAAATGTTTCAAAGGATGTTCAGTGGCAACTCTATGTGAATGAAGCGGCTCAATCATGGATTTATTTAGGTTCTATGCACATCATACAGATGTTCAAAAATGGAACATCAATGCTTTAATCAACTGTCGATTTCCATGTCAAGTTCAACAACATCTTTAACTTCAAACCGAAGTGTCCAAGGATTTGCATTTTCATTTTCCAATACTTCTGCAATAGCTTCACAATATGGATTTTCTTTCCTAACTTCCATAAATCAATTCATCATGCCATGATACATCATTTCAAACTTCAGAAGCCATCTCCCTCTTAATTAGTTCATCAGAGGTTCATCACCTGTCAAGAGTAGACTATCAGTGTGTAAAACCGTAATCAAAATCAAAGTCGTGCCTTGGAACTCATCATACTGACTTCATAAGGTAATTGTCAAATATGAACATATTTGGATTGGGGAGATTGCTTCATGAAATGCTCTCTACAAGCATAATGCCTTACTAAGCCAACATAATCAACCCTACTTAAATCAATGTTGTATCAACAAAGTCAGTTCATCAGAGTTTAGAAGTCAGACCAATAATATTCTTAAAGTCATCAATATCACAATATCAATTCTTTCAACTAGGTGACAGGTAGAGTTCATATCAAGTCTTGACTTCATTTATTATCATGCCAACAAGTCTGTCATATATCATGCAATATCAATCCAAAACTTTGTCAATTCATCCTCATAATCATAATGCAATTCATTTCCGTCACTAGATGCAAATGCATACACCAAGGATAAGTCATGCAAGTTCCATCTTCATACTGAATCACAATTATCAATACTTCAACCATTATGCTAGGAACAAGGAGGTCAATACAAAACCAAATTTGTTTTCTGAATATTCACATAAATTATTGAAGGTCACTATGCCCACATAGCATTGATATTAGGGAAAGTCAATGATCGTCAAATCAAATCAATAGACACTATGTCAAAACCAAATTTGCTATTGTAGAGAGATGTATAGTCTAAAACGTATCTCAATATCAAATTAGAGTTCAAAGTCATTGTCAAGCATCATGTCAAAGCTCCAAACACAACTCATCTATATCAATCAACCAAACCATGCCAAACTCTTGAAGCACAAACCTCAAACATAATGACATATCTATATGTATGTCCTGATCACCTGCAAACACAAGTTCAGTCTTCATGTTCATATTATGGCAAACATTCAAGCTTTTCCTACTTTCAGCTCTTATTGTTATCTGCAACACATCTATAATACAAACATATTCTAGGTGAACATTTGATTTCATGAACAATACTTCATTGTGACCAACAATTTAACTCAACAGCTTCAAAAATTAGTTTACAGTCGCATAATATGTCAGAGACACCTAGATTCAGAGTTCAGACAGCTTCAGAAAACTTCAGATGATGGTCAATTGTAGTCAAACCCTTGGAGGCTCCCTCCAAGTTAGCATGGAAGCGTCTTTACGTCCTGGATGCTCTCTAATCCATTATGTGAGGGTGTCTGTGACTGAACTGAACACTCCCAATAAGACTGTATGCTGGCATTTGAGGTCAAACTTACCCAAAACCGCTCCAAACCTCCAAACACTCTCTTCCAATTATTATGCATGTGTCTGGGACTATCTGGAAACTCCCTTGACCACTTTATGTGAGTGTCTGGAGACCAATAATGTCTAATTTGCCTCATAAACCCTAATTTTTGTACGATCTTCAGATCTATGACTTTGTTGTAGTTCAGTAATGTTAGATGCACATAAATCATACTTCAACAGTACAAAATGCAAATAGTAATATGATTAAGAACCTTGAGAAGAGATTTCCCTCTGACCGGGAATCTACTTCATTCATGTCATCAACCTGTCTCTACTAGTGTCATGCAACAACATATTTGTTAGATCATACACATATATCTATCATGGCTATCAGCATCATGACATCAATATTTCATCAAAGGTTAGACTTGAAAGATTAGGGTAGCAGACATATGTGACATCATATCTCAAAGATTATGAACACAATAACACTTTCTATCAAGACAATCCATCAAGTTAGGGCATTTAGTTTAACCATATGCCATCAAGCCATGACCATGGACAGTAAGAGATCTATAATATCAATCTCATAGTTGTACCTCTAACATTAAGATTATCATGCTTATCATGATCAATAGGATAAAGTTAGGTCACATAATAAAACTTTTACCAAAACAACAAGAGTGTCAATCTCTCTTTCCATTATCATGCTTATCACAAGCATTATCAACAGTATCATGTACAAGAATTAATTAGCTAACCTTCTATATGAAATCCATCATCAAGTATCAAGAGTATCATCTACTAGAGTCAAGGTGCTAGCCTTATTTATAGGATCAAGATATCAAATAGATAGATGTTATCCAAACATCAAGCATATCAATGCATCAACATTATATAGCCTCATAAAATTCAAGAAGATCAAAATGTTCAACACCAGGTGCATCATTTCATCATAGGAAACATAGATCCAAGTAAATTTCATATGCATGTATGAGCCATTAAAGAAAGATATATTCTCATCATACCTTGGGGCTTACCTAGCCATCAATGTTACTGTTAAAATACAACATATCATACATAACTTGTGGTATTACATGTGCACCCTTTCATTAGGCATAGGTAGCTTGTAGCACTTTGTCATATTTTCATATAGTTCTTCTCAACCTTTTCTAGATCTAGCCACCTCTCCTGCATTTCAAATGATCCTTAATAAGGATCCACTCATCACATCTCAACTAGGAGGTTAGAAACATCCATATACTCAAATACATATGCAGGAAGTATAAACAATAAACATAATAAACATATCCATAAGTCTAAACAAAATTAAGAGGCATCATAAGTCAAGAAATACTTATATTCAATGAGAGGTGATCCTCTCCCTCTTGAACCAATCATCACCATCCATAGTCTGTATACCAATGTTGCCTTTAATCAACCAACCAGACCTACTAGGGATTATCGCATCTAGGGCTTCATCAAACCTTTCACAAGTGCTTGAGCATCTTCACATTGACCATACTATATATTATGTCTTTCCATAAACCCTAACCTCATAAAACCCATCAAACCCTAATGATAAAGTTTCCTAGGGTTTTCTTCAAACCCTAGAATTATTTTAGGTCTCCACCATCCTCTTCTTACTTCCATCAATGATGTCATCATCGAGGTGATCTCCATGGATTTTCTTTAGCTCAGCTCTGATACCATGTTAATTTTTCATAGGGCTACATTGTTCTTTCCTTTGATAATTGCATTTATTCATTAACACATTGAGTTCACCCCATAACATTATAACATTAATCAAAATTACATTATTATTCGTCAGCATATGCAACTCTGTAGAAAGAACAATATCTGAATTGAGGCTTCTGTGATCCATATCAAGTTTAAGAGACATTCTTCGGCGTAAATCACAAGATAAATCATTTGTCGACGCATTTCGAACCAACAAGTGTGGTTCATCGTCAGGACAAGTTGAAGAAACGAATCCAGCTTAGCATGTTAAATAGTCTGAGCAGAGACTCCAACGGCTATCTTGACTAACGGCTAATTTTGACTTTAGGACCAGAGTCAAGATTTAATGGAAATTAGTTAAATTAAGCGAATATATAAAAATTAAAAATTAAAAATTAAAAAAAAATAATAATTTAAATGGTGTTAAAGGTTAGTAAAAAAGTTATTGTTTGATAATTAAAAATTATAAATGGTTATTAAAATGGGACTTAATGTGTATATATATATATATATATAAAGTAATATATATAAAGATTAGTTAGAAAATTATTGGAACGAGAAAATAAAATAAAAACTAAAAATGACATACACATAAAAAAACAATACTATATATAGTTTAATTAAGACAGCTATAGAAGGTAAAAAAAATTATTTTATACTCCCTTAGATACTGAGTGTGAGCATTCGAGACTGATATGGATGCTCTCTAGAGAACTAGATGAGAGTGTCTAGGGATGAAACAGAACTGCAGAACGCCCTAGCCTCTCGGACGCTCCCCTAGACACTATGCGAGCGTCCTAGACTTATTGAACGATCTCAAGACCTTATTGTGCCAACGTCCAAGGACGAAAAAACTTAATTACGTGCGAGCGCCCATGACTCAGAAATCCTATACATGTGTGAGCTTCGACCCTGTAGTTTCAGATCCTTTGCATGAGCTTTCCTCCTTCAGACGTGTGCGAATCAAACACTAGAAGAGAGAAAAGAGTGTTTGATGATTGTGTTCAAATGAGCATGAGGTATCTTCTATTTATAGGCTCTCATGAGGGTCCAATTGATGTTGAGGCCGACCTAACCAACTATACATGTGCCTAGGACCAACCTAATCCAATATACATGAGTAAATAAATAAATTCAAAAACCAACTTCTGTTTGTCCAAATAATGTGATCTTTAGGTCGATTTTGGTCCTCTCAAAAAGAGGAACCTATTGAAATTATTATCTTCATCATATGAGTTGTAAAAAGTTTAATTTGACCACAGTTGCATAATTTTATCATAATAAACCTAAATTCCAAGGTGGAAGACTTAAAATGGTGATTTAGAAATCTATTAAATTGAGAATTGAGGTAGTTATTTTGATTTTGATTGGTTGGAAGGCAATGATATGATAAATTTCCTCCCTAGCATAGTAGCAAGAGGCTTCTTAAAAAATTTTGGAAATTTGGTAAATATCTCGACATGTGCATTGCCTCCATGTGTGGCAAGAGGTATCTAGAGTTTTCTTGATTTGTGGCAAGAATAAATGTTATGGTTGGTACCTACATATGTGTGTTTGTCCATGTTTAAGTATATCACTTCATGCATTGTATGTGATTGTTCACTATGATGAATTTTCCTCACCATCAATAATGTGAATGCTTTTGTTGTTGTATTATTATCATTTTGGTGGTTTATTGATAGTTACAAATTCTCAGGGTTTTATCATTGGCAAGATTGACGGTACAATTAAATAGATATAACATACTTGATTCGTAAACTACTGTGGATATGCCATTGGACAATTTGTCACAACAAATCTAATGAAATTATCCTTAAAATCCAAAACCTACACTATGAAGGTTAATTTCTCCTTAGATTTGTAGATTCTTTAATAATTGTGTTATGCTCATGCATGCAATAAATAAAATATACATAAAATATAGAACAATGAAATAAAATTCACAAACCACAAATTAACACAAGATATGGCCTAGGAAACCCTTTTGGGAGGAAACCCAAATAGAAGGAGAGGTTGTTACACTGTCTTCCTCTAAATGGAAATGGATGCAAGTACAAAGAAATGAGGCCTATGCCCATGGATTTCAACAGTGCACAAATCCTATTTGTTTTCTCTCTCCCTGTCCACTCTTAGCTACTCTACTCATCTATGGAACAAAAATACACTCGAATAGAATGGAACCCATTTTCCTCCTAGTGGTCCAGTTATAACACAATTTGATAGCCTACTAGTGGTTAAGTTTGATTCCTTCAACTCTTAACGAGAGTTACAATATTGACTCTTCTATGGTATTCTTCGTCATGATCACATAACTAGTGCCTTTTCCATGAATAATGGGTGTTTTCATGGCATCCTCTTGAATCATGGTGGTCAAAATAGGAAGGTGAATTTTCGGGTGGCATAACTTTTGCATACGAACTCCAATTAAGGTTATTCTTGTGTTGTTGGAAAGGTATCTATGTGTAGAATATCAATATGATTTGTTTCACTTGAGTGGTAAAGTTTTACCCCCCAAAAATTCCATTTCATGCCTCAAACTACTTTTGAAAGGTTTCAGACCTCAATTTGCAAAAATGGAACCCATCTTTAAAAATGGTCCTGTAAGTTGATTCCTCCACGTTTTCCACTTTGGAAGCATCAAGATGAATGACAAATAATATAATGATCTAATCTAGATCAATGCTTATAGAGGATAATTTGGGTTACCTAGGGAGGTGCCCAAGGTGATAATGAAAATAAATGTGGCAATAATCATGGGATAAAGCCACTTAGTAGTCAATTGGTAAGAGGCTCACTAAGTAATTAAGAGGAAACAACATAATAATAAGGCATAGTTGGAATAAACCCCTAGTAATATTCATGAGAAATTATAAATACACATGAGTATCATTGTACTTAGATATGTTGGATGTTGATTCTTGTCGCAAGCATGAATTGTCGAGTGATTCAATCCATAGGGAGCATATATGTTATTAGCGTACATTAAGGGTTCTCTATATTCTTATGTTTTTTATGTTGTGAATGCATTCGATATTTCTGAAGTTTAATGGTTTATTATGAAGTTAATGGTTGCATTCTCTCTTATATCTTCTAAGGTTTACTATAAGTGGTAGCAAAGCTCTTTCTTGGGCACAAAGTGGAAGAAATTTCTTTTTCTTCTCACAAATTTTTCATAGGAAAAAAGAGGATGACAACATTAAAATCAATTTCTAAAACTATTTATGTAGAAGCTAAATAAATTGGTTGTTGATCCGAGTTCCTCTTTAAAAAAAAAAAAAAAAAAAAAAAAAAAAAAAATCCAAAGCAAATTCTGGGAAGTGGAGTTATCACTAGTATAAAATTCATTGCTTCTTTTCCTTTTTGCATATATCTTTTGATAGAGTACCTAGATTTTAGTCAAACTAATGCTAGTGGATGTAGAGTCGACATGGAATTTCTTAATTGTATCCATAATAGCCAATCTAATAAATATTGCATAAGTTATGATCATTTTTACATTACCCCACCACAAACTATAGTCACAAAAAGGAACTTCATTTAAAAGTATGTGATTTTCATTAAAACCATGCTTCTATTTTTGAGTTTCCACAAGGAATATGCCTTTTACAAGGCAATCCAATGGTCCCAATATTGAAGAATATATAAAATGGATAAAGTCAAAATATCCAATGAATTGGAAATGAAATATTTATACTCGTCTAAGGGATGAAGCACTTATATGGTGCAGACCATGCGACTTGATGAAATTTTCAAAAGTCTCGACGATTTTTTTTTAGTTTTTAAATAGGTGGTCTCATGTTGTGAAGAATTATAAAAATATAACTAGGGGTTTATTTTCATGTGATAGCTCCCTATTATAGGTTTATGGATGTATTCAGTAGGAAAATGTTATTATTTGATAAACCATAGTAGCAAACATGATTTCATCAATGTCAACTTGGATAAAAAAACTGCAAGTTCCCACAAAGAATATTTAAAGCATATAGGATGAGGGTAACAATGTTCATATTTTACATATTTGATGATTATCATGGGTAAATATGTGTTGCATTCATATTTTCATAATATATAAATATGGATATTGTAGATACTATTTTGGGATATCATCGGATGGACTTAATTGATGTAATAAATGTCAATGCACTTTTTTTTTGTGAAGCTTGAGTACAAGAAAGTAAAATTACGTTGTGGTATATTCCTCTTACTAAACAAGAAGGCCCCAAGGAGGCACCTAAAGAAGTCTTTGGGTACTAATTGTAGTACCTACTAACATATTAGATGAAGAGTCCAAGGTTGAATAAAAAAGAGCCTAAAAAAGAACTTGAAGCCAAGCCTTGAGAAGGGCCTACAAAAGAATCAAAAGCTAAGGTGCTAAAAAAATTAAAATAATTGTAACATACCCAACCCCCTAATATCTTATTAGGGCTACAAGGTTTACCTAGACCCGAACTTCAAGGTTAATTATGAAAATGGGGTTATCAAATTTTCTATTTTCACAACCACCTCAAAACTCGATTCAGATACTACCATAATCTTTTTCTCATCGAGAGATTTCTAATGATATAAACCTCACCTGAAACAGGGTTTTGCATAAGAATTTATGCCCCTCTAAAGGTTTTCCTTTCATGCCAACTCATTCTTTGTACATCCATGTGACCCCACCTCAATGGTCTATGTAGTGATGTAGCCAACTCAACATATCATCTATTAGCCCCCTTCCTATGCATACCCAAAGTGCTACATAGAAACAAGTGATGGTCAATGACCCAATATCCCAACCACCTGATGCCTGAACTGCCAATGGGCCAACTGATAACAGACCAACCACTTAATGCCTAACCTATCAATGGGTCGATGGGACGATGGACTGACTACTTGATGCCCTGTCTTCTAATGGGCCAATGGGACAATAGGGCCATCACATGATGCCTGATTTATCAATGGGCCAATGGCCACATCACTGCCACTAAGGCTACCATCTAACACCATCTTGTAATGGTTCAAATTCAAAACATATATAAATTCAAAAATTCTTACAAAAAATTCAAGGCCATTAATCTTTAAACTTAAGGAATATTTCATTAATAATTATATAATACATCATTGTAGTGGGTGATGAGAACATACTTGTGAGATGAAAAGCTAATTAATTTATAACTTTGTAGAGATAGAATTGACTTTCACAATTCTATGATCCAACAAACCACAACCAACGTGTTGGGGATGACTCTCCACCCAAATATAGGCTCAATTGCATTATGTTTTTCTATAGCTGGCCACCCTTGAGCCCTCAATCAAATACCATTGTCAGTGAATCCCTCCTTTCCTGGAATTCTCCCTCCGTTCCTTTATCCTAAGGAATTACCCTTTTCATGCTTGTGAAATCTCCACATTTTTTTTGTTACAAACACTCATGGGTTTAGAACCTATGCAATCTAACATCATCATACTTCCTATGATACCTTAAATGGCCTCCATCATTGTCATAATCATTTAACTTCAATGGTGGATTGGCTATATTTTCTTCTTGGTAAGCGTAATCCTTGTTTAGAGTTTTTTTTAAAGGGAAATCATGCACCCTCTCAGTCTGATGGTGAGAGTGAGGGTCAATACAACAATATTCATATGCAAAAAGCCATTACAACAATATTTCTTATTATCATATCACTCGTAGGGAATTGAACCTGGGTTGGGGAGATATTAACCATTCTTCCTAACTACATGAGATAACCACAATTGACGCTTATTTAGAGATTATATTTATTCTTATGGTGTAATTATATGAAAATACTTCTATGATTCCACAACCATTTGCCTTGGGGGTATTTATTCATGGGATACCTTGAGAGTATCAAGTTATTCATTCATGGTTATTCCCTAAATGCAAAATCCTCCATCATGTTCTACCTTAAGTATCTATCTCACTCATCTAAAGTATCTATCTATCATTCTTTTGTGTTCATCTCATCATCACAAACTGGTCATAGTTATGAGAGATACTATTCATTACCATCATTTTAAATTTGTAAATTCCTCATATGCCTTTCCTTCATATCATAACTTATCAAATATATGTCGCTAATATTGGATTACTTAGTGTTGATTTTTAATGTACCTTGGACAAGTGGTTTCCCATGGGTTAGTATCTACCTAGGGAAAAGTGTCCAAAATAATTATTTCCTAAGTGTGACTTTATAAGTGGTAACATCAATGTTAAATTATAAAGTGAAAAATGACTTTAGACATAAAGTACAATGTGGGTACTTTATTTAATGGATGAGTTAAAAAATAGAAAGTGAAAATTAAATCCACATTTATTCTCATCCCTTGATCTAAATGAATCTGAACCATTAGATCTTAGGGTTGCCCAAAAGTCATTTAGGGAAACAAAAGAGGGAAAAGAAAAGATACATTGCATTCATTCTTCATGAGCATATTGGAGAAAGGAGGTTGAGAGCTAAAGAAAAGTTCTAAAAAAGAAATTTGCTGCAGCAAGCTAGAGTGATTTAGGGGCAAAGTTGGGCATGGAAATGAAGGATTAGTAGACAACATAAGGTACAGTACGAACAACATTGAATGTTGTGAGTTGCATTTTGTTCGAGAGAGGTTTTTGAAAAAAATGAAAAAATCTGTACAACGGTACAGAAATCCATATAGTTCGTACAGTCGTATCGTACAATACATATTTTCAACTTCAAGTGGGCACGAATAAGAATATTGTATTAATCGTGATAAGAATATTGTATTAATTCAAAATATGCGCTTGGATCGTGACCTGTACAACAAGTGAGTAGAATGAAAATCCTTCGAGGCCAGTTATACATGTAACCTCATGACAGTCTTTATTCTCAAAATCTATTAGCCGATTTACTATCCTAAAGGACACATGGTCTTTGGAGGTGTAGAATCTCCAAAAGACATGTAGATACAAAAAAAAATACACTGCATAACAATCCCCTTTGTTAAGGAATAGTTGAGAGGGGAGGAATACCATTTCTCATTATGACTCCTACGACTAAGTTTACACCTTTATTAGTAAGATTATCTGCAGTAGAATATTTCATTCTCAATATATGAAAGAATCTAATAGTAAAGAAGGCTAGTTTTAGATTCCTGATTCAAACAATAATGCTTTACAACTTGCAATCCTTAATTAAGGATCCACGGACACATTGATGGATAACAAGCTGCAAATCTCCCAACACTACCAGATATTTGGTGTTTTCTTCTTTGTTCAGAAAGAGTCTTTGGAGTAATCCATATGCCTCTATCACATTATTGTACAATTGCCTAACCCCCAACTATACCCAATTTCAATTTTCCCATTAGGGTTGAGAATAACCCCTCTCGCTCCTACCACCCTTGAATTATGCTTCAAAGCACCACCAAAACACAACAAAAAGGATTTTTGAGATTTCCTTCATTCCTTCATTTCATGTTGATCTAGCCTCAACTTCCACCATTATGCAGGCCTTTTGTGAGTTTTTTTGCTCCTTGGAAAACCAGGAAGGAGATTGAGAAGCCATTATTTTTCTTGGAAATCCACATTTCCCATATCGGCAGGGAGGGAAAATTTCTTCCAATATTGTTTTAAGATTTTTGTGGTTGGCATTGTTGATTGATAAAGAAAGAGCCACAAATTTAGGTATTATAGCCAACGTTTCAAAACCTCGAGCCTTGTCAATCTTCAAGACTTAGTGAAGTGTGAAGAGCATGAAGAGTAATAAATATATGAAGGATATGTCATTCAAACCCTAAATGGTCATCAGGGATGAAATAAAATAAATAATTTAATTTATAAATAATCATATATATTAGATGTAAAGTGGATATATATAAATCCACTTTACATCTAATATATATGATTATTTATAAACTAAATTATTTATTGTATTTTGTTCTTGTTGACCATTTAGTGTTTTAATGACATATCCTTCGTATATTTATTACTCTTCATGCTCTTCACACTTCATCAAGTCTTGAAGATGGACTTGGTTGGAGGTTTTGAAACATCGACTATAATACCTAAATTTGTGGATCTTCCTCTATTATTCAACAATTCTTCCAACACTCAACACATAACACTCGAGCTCTTAAGGCTAAAGAGTGAGGGTGATACCGCTTCTCATTGAAAATTTTGTCATTCTGAGCTATCCATACCTTTCAACAGACAAATTTCATAAACACCAACCATATTTGCTTGAAATAGTTCTTTCCTTTGGATTTGTCAGGGCAACAACCCTCCCATACTTCATGAACAAAGGAATGACTAAGAAAAATATGATCAACAATTGTTTCTTCCTATCTCAGGCATAAATGACAACATGAGGGGCCAACAATTTCTCTTTTTTGAATATTTCCCACTATTAATATTTTACCATGTGTTAACAACTAGCAAAATGAGTTGAGTTTTAGTGAAAAATTGAGAGTCCAAACTCATGACCAAACACGAGACTTTGGGGTAAGTTTTGCTTGAAGCAATAAAACATAGTAATCTTCTCGAACTGTGAATTATGAGTTCCGCCATACCCAGTGATAAGAAAAGTCTTGATTCCTAGGGACACAACCAACCAACAACGACATTATCAAGCTAACTTGTGCTAAGAGACAGTTTGCAACATAACCTAGGTCCTAGCAAATCCATGACTGAAGCTATCCCATTTTAAAATATCTGATAGCGTGAATTTTCTTTCAGAAATTATCCAATCTCTTAAGGGGATTAGCTCCTTATGGCTTTCCAAAGCCTACTTATTAAGGATTAAATCTAACTATAGATTTATTTACTTTCCATTCCTTGGATATCTAGAAAGATGCTCTTTAATAAGATCCATAGATGAACAAAAGTGCTTCCAAATGGACAAGCCTTCTTTTGGAGCTAAGGGAGCTTTGTGGTTGAAATCTTGGCTTTGTTGGAAGTATTTTCACAACAAAACTTCTTTCCACTAGGTAGAATGATTTGAAATGTATCTCCACACTAACTTGGCACCTAATGCAATATTCATAAGGGGGGATCTACATTCCCCAAGCCACCATGAGACTTTGGGTATTTTACCACAACTCATTTGATGAGACATAAATTTTTATGGCTCTGCTTACCAACCCCCCATAAAAATTTCATCATAATTTTAGCCAATTTGCAAAGAGTCCTAGTTGGAGCTAAGAGGGTTATGAACTAGTAAAGAGGAAAATCTTATAAGACCGATTTAATAAGAACTTGATGCCCAACTAAGTTCAACCAAACTTCTCCTCGCTGTTGAAACTTGGATTTGAATTTCCTAATAATTCTTGACTAGGCTTGGGAAGAATGGGTTTTTAAACATATTAGAATCCCCAAATATCTGAAATCTTTCCAAGAGACTACATTATGACACCTAAGAAGGAGACCCAACTATATCTTAAGAAGGGGGTAATATTCTAAGAATAAATCTGTGATTTTCTTTGATTAAGAAGACCTCCAAAAGCATTTTCAAAATTCTTAATCAATAATATTTTTGAACTAGGTTTTAGTATTTATAGTTATGAAAATTTAATCATCAAGAATTATGGTTCTAATGGAGCGACAACTACAGCAGGAGGCCCCTGCGGCTACTAGGGCTATGGCCTAGCCAATTGTCATTATGTGGCCCTCCTCGCCCTGCAATGTGGTTCTTGTATTATGTAATGTCGATACCTGTGATTCAATGGAGAAGCCAAACAAGTTTGCATAAATGGCAGTTAGTTCTTCAATTCCTTCTTCTCAGGCAAATCAATCCAGGGTCTCTTACAATATCGTGCTGAAATATGGAATTTCCCTTCCAATTTTCATGATTCTCTTGCTTTTAATATCCCTTTGGGGGATGAAGCAATTAGTAGTTTGAAATACTTTTCAGAGCTAGGTTTGGTTTGTATATTTAATGGGATTTGGTCACGGTTGACTAATATCCATAAGTGGATATCTGATACTTGGAAACCCCTTCTATCTCAAGATCTAAATATTTTCCCTTGGCTCAAAGTTTTTATGTTGTTTATTCTCTAATCTTGAGGATAAGTATGTCATTTGGGACTCTGGGCCATGGTTCTAGGGTAGTGTTGGTCTCTTCATGTAGCCCTAGTCCCCTCCTTTTGATTTGGTTACAACAATAATCTCCTCAACTCCAGTTTGGGTAAGGATTCTAAACCTTCCCAAGCATCTTTAGAATTTCATTATGTCAGCTACTATTGGATATGCAATAGGAAAATATTAAAACTTTAACCTAGAATATGAACATTTTCCTAAAACCACTTATGCTCGAATATGCATGGAGATGGATTTCAACAAGGGTTTTCCTGTTGAGATCAACCTAAGAGAACCATAATATGTATGGGTTTAGAAGCTTGATTATGAAAATGTTTCATTTCAATGTCAAGCATGTTATGAAATAGGGCATGTTGTCAAGAATTGTTCTAAGAGGCTCCCGAATAATAGAGTTCAGAAAAGTAGTTGAAAGCGCAAATGGTGGGAAGGTGCTTAGACAAAACAGTATTTCATCCACAAGGAAGAAGAGACCCAAGACATGGAAGAAGTAAAATAAAGTCAAGAAAAAGACAAAGGATATTTACTGGAGGAAGAAAAAGACAACTAGGAATAAATGCATGACAAAAAGGATCCACCAAATTCAAAAATAAATCAAGACCAACTGTAAAAAACCCTCACAAATTTTGAATCCCCCATTGAGATCATAGGAAACAAGATTGGAAACACAATTTCTTGGGTTAATTATGCATATGGAGAAAGTGATATATACAACCAATACCACTCTCAAACAAACAACTCCATGGGTTCATAAAAAAAATGAGTTGGATCCAAGTTGGGAAAAAGGGCAAAAACATCTTGCCAAGGAAATGAGAAGTCAATCAAAGTCCAAACGATAGGCAATAATGGAATGTAAATATATCTAGATCGTAGGATATTTTTGGAAAATATTTAGCTGGAAATGGAATTTTTTTTTTTTTAATATGGAGATCTCACTTGAGGGTTTGGATTGAGTCACCATATTCAATATCAAACCCATAAGGAATAATGGCAGCTCTAAAGAAATGTAACGGTTTTGGGTCGGATCCTAGTTTTCTTTTTTAATAAAACCCCCATATCCATTTCTTAAAAAAATAATAAGATCTCCAGAACCCAATAGATATTGATATAGAACCTGCTTGATTTGCTTTGCAATAATTAATAAGGATTCTCCCAATAAGAGGGTACCATTTGCAAATTGGGAGTGATTTGTACTCTTGATGTTTGAGACATATCTTATACCTATAAGGATACCATTACTTCATTAATATTTAAGATTTCTACTTAATGAATATGCCACCCAAATGTATAAGAAAGGTGACAAGGGGCACCCTTAGCAAAACCCTCTTGAGGCTATAAAAAATCCCGAAGAGAGACCATTCACCAACGGGGAGATCCAGGGGGAGGAGATACAAACCTCCATAGGTTTTATAAATTTTCCATCAAAGAAAAATTGAGATAACACTTTTAGTGAAAAGTCTTGATTGACACAATCGAATGCATTTTCCATATCAAGTTTGATGAGCATACTTTTACCCTTCATTGCTCTACTCGAATGTACTGCTTCTTAGTGCCTCTAGCCCACAAACCCCCCTAATTATCAGAGATGAGTTTTGGAAGGAGAGGCTTTATTTGTTGTACTAAAATTTTAGAAATCATCTTATATGAAACATTACATAAAGATATCAGTCTATACCTGGTGAAGGAGGATGGATTGACTTCTTTGGGAATCAAGGCAATGACAGACACATTAATCCCTCCTCTAATACAATCATGCTTGAATATGTAATCCAATAGCTGAATAAGATCAAACTTAATGACATCCAAATAGTTGGATAGAAGTGGGTTAAACACCCATATGGACCCAAAGCTTTGTTAAGGCTCAAAGAAAATACTATTTTTTGGAACTCCTCTTTTGTAATGCTTCATACTAGGTCCAAATTTTCATCTTAAAACACCAATTTGGGGATTTTATCTTGTTGTGTGTGGAGCATGATTATTCAGAGGTCTTTTTCAGCCAGATGTATACCCCAGGAAGTTTGTACACCCCTCCACGCGGGGGGTGCGGGGGCCAGCGGTCCCCCAGCGAGGGCTCGGGGGCAGTGCCCCCGAAGCTAAAAACAGATGTAAAATTGCCTTGTAAAAGTATAGTAATTTCTAGTCAATCTGGGCCGTTCATTAGGCGGATGATCTGACAGTAGAACTTATGTTTAGTTTAGGGTTTTTTTGCCCTAGAAGGCAACCCCTCTCATCATATGAGGGTATTGCATTGAGTCTGTGTTATATATGTGTGAGCAAGAAACAGAGAGGTGAGACTATGAGAGAAAACAGAGGATATTACAGCGGATCTGCTGTAGGTTGTGTCTCTTCATTTTGCCGGATAATGGAAAGGAAGGATTAGTTGTTCGGTGTGGACGTAGCCCAAACTAGGTGAACCACGTATATATGTGTCTCTCTTGTTTTATGCGTTTTCTGTGTTTATATTTCTGCAATATTTTCTGTGTTCCATTGCTCCGTAATATATAATTTTATAACAACTGGTATCAGAGCAGAAGGTCTATTTGGATAATAAACTCGTAGGAAAGAAGGTTTCCTTGTTCGAGTGGGAGAAATAGCGGAAGATGGTAAGTTTAGGGTCGAGAAATTTAACATCCAAAACTTCTCGCTGTGGAAGATGCAGACGAAAGATTATCTGTATCAGAAAGATCTATACCTACCATTGGGTGGAAAAGCAAAGATGTCGACGGGTATGACAGATGAAGAATGGAACCTTCTCGATAGAAAGGCACTCAGAACAATACGGTTGTGCCTTTGCAGCATCGGTCGCCTTCAACATTTTGAAGGAAACAACGATAGAGGGTTTGATTAAGGCATTGGAGAAACTATATGAAAAACCCTCGGCCTCAAACAAGGTATTTCTTATGAAACAATTATTTAATATGAAGATGTCGGAAGGTCGATCTGTTGCAGACCATTTAAATGATTTTAATATTGTTACAGGTCAGTTATGTTTTGTAGGGGTAAACTTTGATGATGAAGTTAGAGCTCTATTATTCTTGTGATCATTACCAAAAAGTTGGAATGGTTTAGTAATGGCCATTAGTAACTCTGTCTCTGGATCTAGTACTTTAAAGTTTGATGATGTTGTTTGTGCTATCCTTAGCGAGGAAATGCGACAGAAAAGCTCCGGTGAGACATCAGGAAATGCTTTGAGTGCAGAGTCTAGGGGAAGGAAAATGGAAAGAGGAAAGAGCTCAGGATATCGAAGTAAATCAAGGAAAGACAGTTCCAAGAACACCACAAGAAAATGGTGTGTCAGAAACGATGAACAAAACAATCATGGAGCGTGCAAGGTGCATGAGATTGCATGCAGGATTGCCTTTACAGTTTTGGGCAGATGCTGTAGATACTGCTTTTTATCTAATAAACAGAGGGCCTTCAAGTTCCTTGGATGGTGGTGTTCCAGAGGAAGCATGGACAGGTAAGAAGGTAAATTACTCTTTTTTAAAGCCTTTTGGTTGTGAGGCCTTTGTCCATATTGATAAAGAAAATAGGTACAAATCTAGACTTGTGGTTAAGGGGTTTGCACAAAAGAAAGGTATTGATTTTGATGAAATATTTTCTCCTGTTGTTAAAATGACTTCAATCAGAACTATTTTAAGTCTAGTAGCAGCTGAAGATTTGCATCTTGAGCAGTTAGATGTAAAGACAACCTTTCTCCATGGGGATTTGGAGGAAGAGATATATATGCAGCAGCCACAAAGATATGAAGTGAAAGGGAAGGAGAAACTTGTGTGCAGGTTGAAGAAGAGCTTGTATGGCTTAAAACAGGCTCCAAGGCAGTGGTATCTAAAATTTGACAAGTTTATGTCATAACAAGGTTATACTAGATGTCACTTTGATCATTGTGTTTATCTGAAAAAGAAAAATGATGGCAGCTATATTATATTGTTATTGTATGTAGATGATATGCTTGTTGCAAGATCTAACATGCAGGAAATAAATGTGCTCAAAAGAAAATTGGCAAATTCATTTGCAATGAAGGATTTGGGAGCTGCAAAACAAATCCTTCGTAAGAGAATAACTAGAGACAGGAAAAATCGTAAATTAACATTGTCTCAGAATGAGTACATACAAAAGGTGTTGAAAAGATTTAACATGCACAGTGGAAAACTAGTTAGTACACCTTTTTCTAGCCATTTCAACTTAGTAAGGAAATGTGCCCAAAGACCCAAGAAGACGTGGATTACATGTCTAAAGTTCCATATGCATCAGCAGTTGGAAGCTTAATGTATGCAATGGTCTGCACAAGGCCTGATATTGCACATGCAGTGGGAGTTGTAAGCAGGTAAATGAACAATCCAGGAAAGGAACATTGGATGGCAGTGAAATGGATTCTCAGATATTTGAAAGGTACCACAGATCAAGCATTATGCTTTGGTGGTTCAAACATTTCTCTACAGGGAAATGTTGATGCAGATATGGCAGGTGACAGAGATAACAGGAGGAGCACTACAGGATATGTATTCACTGTTGGTGGAACAGCTGT